>JZKD02S1939489.1:6132-22460 GCA_000966675.3 Picea glauca
AATTCTCCAAAAGAACATGGTAAAATTCCTCCACAAACTCCTTTGCTTAAGCTTGATATTAAGTTTGAATTGCCTATGTAAAATGGAGAGGTAAATGATGAGAAATTGGATAAATGGATTCATCAAATTGAAGTGTATTGTAGGATACAAAGAATCCAAGATGATGAAACTAAGATTCAACTTGCTTCTCTTAGATTGGAAGTGCAACACTCATTTGGTGGGAAGCCAAAACTCAAGAGGACATGAAGAAACATGGTAAAGTTTTATCCTCTTGGAATGATTTTGTTGTTGCAATTAAAAATAAATTTTATCCATTAGCATACATGCAGAAAGCTATCATGGATTGGAAATGTTTTAGACAAGATAAGGGGAAAAGTGTGCAAAGATACACTCAAGAATTTAGAAGAAGAGCTTTGATTTTGGGTATAGATTTATCTTCTCAAGAAACTTTACTCAAATACATTGAAGGATTGCATAGCTATTTGAGACACACAATTCTCATGTTTAAGCCTACAAATATAGATGAAGTTTGTGTACATGCAAATCATTTGGAAGCAAGAGGGAAGAATTCTCCTCAAGAGGGAAACAATAAGCCATTTTTTAATGGAGACAAATGAAAGAGGAAATTCAAGGGAAATGGAAAGAAGAATACTTTAGTCAAGAAAGAGGGAGATAAAATCTCATGTAAACACTATTCAAAAGATGGCCATGATGAAGACCATTGTTGGAAAATTCATCCTGAAATGAGGCCCAAAAAGTTCAAAAACAAAGGGAAACCAAAAACTGTTGCAACTACACAACATCATTTAGGATCCGATTCGGGAGATGAAACAAAATTCACAACCATGAGTTTTCAAGGTAAGGACTCTATTTCTAGTACTAGTTCTTCAAGTAATAGCCTCGATGAAACTCAACATGAAAAGAAAGAATAGAACTTTTCCACATAAGGGTAATTTCAAAGCATACCAAGATATATACTCTATTTGATACAGGATCTCAAACAAACCTCATTTTTTAAGACACAATAAAAAAATTGCATTTGGAAATTACTCCTCATCCTAAACCATATCCTCTAGGTTGGATATGTGACAATTCCAAATTGCATGTTACAAAAATATGTAAACTTAGATTTTTCATCACTGCAAACTTTATAGATGAGGTAGAGCTCAATGTTATTTCATTGGATATTTGTGATATTGTGTTGGGAAGCCCATATTTATATGATAGGAGAGCCATCTTTCATCGTCATGAGAACAAATATCATTTGTTTAAAAATGGAGTTGAGTACATTGTTAGAGCACATACAAAGAAGTTGAATTTGTCACTTGTAAATTCTGGACAAATGAAGAGATTAGTCAATTCTAGTAAGAACTTTGTACTCTTGATGATCAAACCCAAAGAAAATGTTGAAAAAGAAGCTTTCCAAGGTTTTGATGCAAAGTTAAAATCAGATTTATATGAGGTTGTTAACCAATATGATGAGATGTTTCAGGAACCAAAAGGATTTCCTCCTAAAAGAGGTATCCAAAATGAGATTCAATTGCAACAAGATTGTCCTCTTCCAAACATTGATATGTACAAGATGGTAGTTATGGAAAATTATGAAATTAAAAATCAAATCCAAGAGTTTCTTGAAAAAGGGGTTATCATGCCAAGCACATCTCCATGCGGGTCACCAATTGTTTTAGTACCAAAGAAATATGGTACATGGTGCATGTGTGTAGATTTCAGAGCCTTGAACAAGATTACGGTAAAGAATTGTTATCCTCTTCCTAGAATTGATGATTTGCTTGATAAATTGAAAGATGCGAAGTATTTTACCAAGTTGGATTTGAGAAGTGGATATCATCAGATTATGATTGATGAAGGAGACACATGGAAGACAACTTTCAAAACAAATAAAGGTTTGTTTGAATGGATGGTTGTGCCATTTGGGCTTTGTAATGCTCCTGCTACATTCATGAGAGTTATGAATGATCTTTTAAGGCCTTTTCTTGATGTTTGTGTGATTGTCTACTTGGATGACATATTGATATTTAGCAAATCTCGTGAAGAGCATATTAAGCATGCAAAACAAGTTTTAGATTACTTGAAGAAATAAAATTTGTTTTTAAAGATGTCTAAATGTGAGTTTGGAAATACCTCACTTGTTTACTTGGGACATATTGTTGGAGGAGGAGAATTGAAAATAGATCCTTAAAAGGTCAAAATCATTTTGGATTGGCCCAAGCCCAACAATGTAACATAGGTAAGAATATTTTTGGGAGAAACCCAATATTGGAGAAAGTTTATTGCTAACTTCTCTTCAGTTGAAGCTCCATTACATGCAGCGACAAGCAGAAAGAAAGTTTTCCAATGGGGAGGCAAGCAAGAAAAAACTTTTGATGCATTGAAGGAGAATATTAGTTTATCTCCAGTTCTTGCACTTTGTGATTTGAGAAAACCATTTGAGATACAAACGGATGCAAGTAACTATGCCATGGGAGAAATCTTGTTGCAACATGGTAAGCCCATTTGTTTTCATTTTGAAACTTTTAATGGTGTTATGATTAATTATCCTATGTATGATAAGGAGTTGTATGCATTGGTGCAAAGTGTGAAAAAATGGAAACATTATTTTTTGGGAAAATAAACTATTATTCACACAGATCATCAACCATTGCAATACTTACAATCACAAACAAAGCTACAACAAGCAAGGCACTTCAGATGGATGGGTTTCCTATAACAATTCCACTTGGTTATTAGGTATAAGAAAGACATTTATAACAAAGTTGCTGATATGCTTTCTAGGCCTATTGTTAGTGCTTCAGTTATTCTTAAGCATAATTCTACCATGCATGAGAGCTATGTTGAACAATATGCTTAAGATGTTTATTTTAAAGAGGTTTATGCAACTTTGTGTCATTATAACCAAGTTGAGGAATTGGATTACCATGTGCATGATAAGCTTTTGTGTCAGCTTGGGAAGCTATGTATTCCACAGGGTGAAAGAGTCAATATCATAAGGGAAGCACATTCTTCTCTTATTGTTGGTCACTTTGGTGTAGGCAAGATTGTGGCTAATTTGCAAAGGTATTGCTATTGGCCTAAAATGAATGAAAGTGTTTCAAGATATGTAAGAGGATGTTATTTATGTGCTACAAGTAAGCCTAGCAACCGAAAGTTAGGATTTTATACTCCACTTCCAGTTGCTTCTCGTCCTTGGGAAAGCATTTCCATGGACTTTGTAGGAGGATTACCTATGTCTAAAAAGAATCATGATTATCTTTATGTTGTGGTTGACTGTTTAAACAAAATGTGTATTTTGATGCCTTGTAAGAAGAAGGTTACAACTGAACAAATGCCACAAATGTTCTTTTAGCATGTATGGGTACATTTTGGGTTTCCGAAATCCATTATTTCTGATCAAGATTCTCGATTTATTGGGAACGTTTGGTCAATCTTATGGGCACTCATGGATACCAAGATGAAAAAGAGCACAACATTTCATCCACAAAATGATGGTCAAACATAAGTGTTGAATAGAACAATAGTACATATTCTTCGTGGTTATTGCAACAAACATCCTAAGCTTTGGGATGAGCATGTTGGGCCCTTCGTTTTTGGTTGGAAGTTGCGCAAAGAGGACTACAGTACCAATTTTGGTCAAACACAAGTTGCGCAAGCCACAAAGGAGATGGACAGTGGAGCAATAAAAGAAACAAAAAACGGTTGCAAAGAGGGACAACAAAACACCAACAAGGAAACATAAGTTACAACAAAACAAGAACAAGAAAGCACGCAGAGTCTAAAGCCAGAAGATCCCACTCAACCTATATATATGAGATGCATACGATTGTAAAGGGTTAGATGACATAACTGATATAAATGGGTAGATGGTATAGAGGGAATAAAAATATTAAAGGTTCTGTGATTGTAATTTGTATCCAGTTTGGGAAAAGGGTAGATAGAGCTTTGAGGCATGAGTCTAGAACCAAAATATTGTAACAAAATAATGGCTTGTATCTGTGAAACTGTATTTCAGAAGCTCTTTTGATAATATATATGGAAGGACCTGAAATTTTGAAATATACTGCATCATTCTATTTTTATGATTATGAATCGTCTCTGTACTTTACTTCTTTATGTATGATAAGATCAATGTGCTATAACTGTTTACAAATGCTGTCACAACTTGATTGTCTTTATTATCAGTTATGAATGAGTTTAGATATGTTCTTTGGTTAGTATGTCTTGTGTAAGGTCATGGTGAATCTTGAAAATTATGGAAACCTGCCTAAGTATTCTCCTTGCCCTTCCTTATATTCTTGTCTTGGTTGCACTTCAGGTGAAACTTCTTCTCTCTGGAGGAGATGAAAATGCCAATACTCTAGACTACTCGGTGCCTTTTGTTGGTAACCTGAGAAGGACCCTGGTCTGATAAATTCCACACCAACAAATGGTTCCATTGTCGGGACTTGTATTAAAAGGGAACCTGTGAGGAGAATGATTCCACGGATTAACCGATCCAATATTCACCAGTGGTGGGAGAGAAATTGCGACGCCTTCATATGGAAAGAAGCAGAGATGAGAGTAAAACTTGTGAAAGATACATGAGAGGTTGTCTTTTATTCAAAAAAATTGAATGACCAGTACGAGATATTTTGGGCTAAGTTTTCGGAAGAACTTTTTCACTAGATAGATAGGCTCCAAGAAGCTCTGAAATTCCAAGAACGAGTCAAGAAGACCTGCACTTGGGATACAGAAAAGAAAGAAACTCTTCATCGGCTGGACTATCAGGTAACGCGAGCAGTTGATTTCTAGGTCAATACAACATTAGAAGGATACATTATTGAGTTTGCAGTTGAGAACCATCAATATTTTCACGGGCAGAAGAAGATTTCAAGAAATACGCTAGGGGAAGACTTTTGCGATAAATCCCCCTGTGGATTAAGGTTTTATTGATGGAGGAGGGGGATGCTGACTATGTCGTCGACTGAGATGGAAGTTTAAACACCCTCTCTTGGGGTGGTGTGATTTGGGGTGGAATCATTCCCTGAGAGAGGGGAGAGGGTTCTTTGAAAAATGAGGGAGAAACAAGAAATGGACTCAAGGGATGAGCGAGCCTTGAAAAGAGTCACCATAGTTAAGAAGTGGTGGCATGGTAAGACAAATAAAGCAGTGAAATAGTCTGATAATTTGTGGAAATAAGTCGAACCAGGAGAAGTCGAGGAAGGACAAATGGAAGAGTTGTGAAAGATGAAAAGACGGGAAAGACTGACTTGTCAAAGATTAAGTGAAAGAGAAGTGCAAAGAGAAAGAAGCCCCCAAGAGGGTGGACAAGAAGAAGAAGGTGTAGAAGCATGGGAAAAGGAAGCCGACATGGATCTTGAAGAAGAGATATAAGATTCATCCCCGATGCTAGGAAAGATTGGGAATCTGGATGAAGAGACCACTCCATAGGATGAGAACGAGACCCCCAGATCAAAGAAACCCACCCCATAGCCAGTGGCACCGGCCATGAATCACCCATACCTCAAGTGTCTTCTATACAAGTGGTAAATTCTATACTACCTTCTTATTCTATTTCTATTCCATTGCAGTAAGTTAGTCAGTCACAACTGGGAAGTGTGAATACTGGGAGGATATTGGGATCCCTTGGTAGATTGCAACCAAGACCATTAGGTTTCATCTTGGTAGGAGAAGTAAGATCAACAATGGCTAGTAAAGTGGGAGGTTCGATTGCTCGATACCCAGAATTATGGGGTGAGACAAGGATGCTGAGAAACATTAGTTCTTATGTGAAGAAATCTGGAGGTCCAGAGGGACTCTGGATGCAAATAAATTGGTTGATTTCCAGACTACCTTAAGAGGTTGTGCTCTCAAGTGGTACATGAAGGCCATTGAGCCAGGAGTACTAGGAGTGAAAAGTAAAGCATTCACAGTTGACCAAGTAAGGACAAAATTCATAGTGGAGTTTAAGCTACATCATTTAGAACAACAAGCTCTATCTGAGTTGTGTGAAATTCAACAAAGGGAAGGTGAATCGGCCTGGGAATATAGTCAGAAATTTAAAGATGCTATAGGGAGGTTAGTGCATCCAATTCATGAGGAACATCAAATAGAATGGTATATCCATGGATTTCTACCTCTGACACGAATTCCATTAACACAACAACAAATAACCACTTTGACAGATGCCTTGGAACAATTAATGAATATTGAAGCCATGGCAGGATATACGGGGAGCCTGAGAGTGACCAAACCCCCAACAGATGCAAATTTGGCACAAATACGAGGAAAAATATTAACGCTCACAGAGAAGATTGAAGAATTGATGATACCCAGACCAGGATGACCACAAGTATGATGTATCAATGCTACATAGAAGGACATCTGGTGAATGAATGTCCATGGATGAGGGGAGTGGGACTTCCTTAGAGTCCAATGGGACCCTCAACAAGACTCGCGGGAGGAATTGCGCAAGTATCTGTGAATTTATGATTCCATACCACACATGCTACAAATCAGTATAGAGCATTGGATGCACTTGCAAACAAACTAGATCAAACATCATTCAGGGTGAATGAAACCCCTCAGGGACTAGGAAGAGGTCGAGGAGGTGGAGCTGGAGGAGACTTCAGAGGAGGGAGAAATATGGGAAGAGGACCAAGTATATGCTACAACTGTGATGAGCAAGGACACATGGCTAGATATTTTCCTCACCCGAGGCATCCATGGTGCTCACACTACAGAACCAATGGGGATGCAACTGAAGACTAATTGTGAAATGGGAAGATCGGGTACATCAATGAGGAATTAATCTTATAATTTTTGAGATAAAGAGAGTCATTAGAGGAAAACAACCCAACCTTAATATCATTACTCGAGGAGGAGAAAAGACTGGCGTAGATGCTGATAATTTACCTCAAATCCAGAAAGCAGTGCCTAAGGAGGACATGTATGATCCTCTGAAACCAAAGCTATTTTTTAAAAATACAATAGAAATATTCAGAGTATTCTTTGCCCTGAGACAGAAGAAAAGCCCCCTTAGACTATCATTTTTCCTAAGGTAGCGAAAGTCCCTGCTTCACCCCCTGCACCCCAAGACCCCATAGTCCCGATAAGACAACTTGAGCAGTCACAAAATGTAGTTGAACTGTGGTTTCAGTTATTTTCTGATATTCTTGGGAATGATCAGCTGACAAAAAAGTTGTGCAATGATTTGTACCTAGTCCTAGGGACTGAAGAAGCTCCAAAAGATAGAATAAGGACTAATCTTCCTAAGAAGAATACTCAGAGAGTGAAAAGAAGGAAAATACATACTGGAAAAGAGTTTAGATTAGCATCCCAGCTAGATGATTTTGAGATTAAGGATGTTATGTTAGATATAGGATCTGATGTTAATATACTGCCTAAAAAGAATTGGAAAGCTTTAGGGAAACCCCAGTTGACATATTCCCCAATTCAGTTAAGAATGGCCAATCATTATTGTATTTTTCCAATAGGAAGACTAGAGAATGTGGAAATAGATGTTATGGGAGTAAAGACTATAGCTGATTTTGAGGTGATCAAAATCATGGGGGATAAGGACCCTTATCTTGCACTACTTGGTATCGATTGAGATTATGATAACTATGGGGTGATTGAACTAAAGAGAGACACTATGAAATTTGAGGCAGACATAATAAAAGTGGTTCAACCCTTGGATCCATATGTAGGCCCTTGATACACGAAGCCAACATACAACAATATGGAAGGAGAAGACGTGGATCAGTTGTACACTGTAACAACAGGAACAAGAGAATACTGCATAAATCCTACTGCTGATGGATCAATAAGTTGGAGGAGCATACAATCATCGGACTAAGATTCAGAACTGACATTTGACAATTGGCAACAGTGTTCATATTAAATATTTTCAAGAAGATGCACAACTGTCAGAGCAACTAGATGGGTTGGAACCAAGGTTAAAGAACACCCGATATATAATGGTAGCTCATAAATTTACATCTTTTTGGTCAGCATGGAAGAAAATATAGCAGAGGATCAAAGGATTTCAATTTTGGACTTAGGCCTCCAGGACACCCTTGCTAGATGGTGGACTAGTCACAAAGCCTTGATTAATAATTGGGAGGATCTGAAGAAAGATATTCGATATAGATTTCAAGATAAGGAGCAACTAGAATCAGAGATGCAGATGGATTTCCAAGTTGTGCAACTGTTCAATGGATAGTTGGATCCAAAAGAACATATTGAACAATGCTTGAGATAGTGGAAAGTTGCGAAAATACCATCTCGCTTGTGGGTTCAAGTATTTCCCCATTCACTAGGTACGATTCTGAAAGCTTGATACATGCATGAAGAAACCATAATACAGACCAATGATTGGAAAACGTTGGCAGATCAATTTTGCAAGGAATTCTCATTTACAAGTAAGTACCATGAGCTTAAAATAGTCCCGCAAAGAATTAAAGAATTCATTTTTACCGATGTTGGTGAACGAAAATTAGACCTAGTGGTATGTGTAAAGCATAGCCAAACACTCCAGTATAACCTTCACCTAGACATGGATAAGACACCTATAAAATGATATAATATCAAGAAGGATTTGGAAAACCCGGATGATTTAGAATAATTGAGAAACTTAGCCATTAAGGAAACAAAAAGAAGCAGAGAGATCCAGAACACAATACCCATCCAGACTGACGATTCTTATAATTATCCATTGAAGTTGTGTAAAGTCAATATAGGAACTATAGAGCAACCTAAAATAACTTTGGTAGGATATTACTAGGATGAGAAAACTAGCCAATAAATATATAGCTTGTTGCGAGAGTATGAGGACTTATTCCTAAATATGTTCTCATAGATAAAATGGATTAATGGAGCTATGGGATATATGAAAATTGAACTAAAACCAGGATCAAATCCTATAAGGAATAGACCATATCACCTTAATCCCAGAGTAAAAGAGAAGGTTAAGAGGGAAATAGACAAGATGATGGAGGCTCAACTTAATTTTCCAGTGGAAGAAGCAGAATGGGTTAGCCCAATAGTCATCTAGAGAAAGAAAGTCACAGAGGACATTAGGGTCTGTGTAGACTACATAATCCTTAACTCTTCCTATGTGCATGACCCTTTCCCAACACCTTTTATTGATGAGGTGCTAGAACGTGTTGCGAGGAAAGAATCTTACTCATTTACATATGGATTTTCGAGGTATCACCAAGTAAGGATTGATGAAGAGGACAAAAACAAGACCACATTCATAAAAAAATGGGGTCATTTGCATATAATGTGATTCCCTTTAGCGTAAAGAACACCCTTATAGTTTTTTCCTGGGTTGTAATAGAAACTTTTAGAGAAATTATTCACAAGTTTATAGAAGTTTACATGAATGATTGGATGGTATACAATCTACTCAAGGAACATGTAGCGCTACTACATCTGATGTTTGATAGATGTATGGAATTAGAGATATCCTTGAACCTTAGGAAGTGTATCTTCTGTGTGCCACATGGAAATTTGTTAGGACACATAGTATGCCGAGAAGGAGTACTCGTAGACCCAGCCAAAATTGCGGCTATTGTGAACATGACACTGCCTACGAGTGCCAAAAAATTGCGCTCCACGATGGGGCACACATGGTACTATCACAGGTTTATCAGAAGGTATGCAAACATTACTGCACCCCTGGAAAATATACTAAAGAAATCAGAAGTGTTCCAGTGGACACCAGAGTGTGATAAAGCATTTGACACCTTGAAGGAAAATCTCAACACAACACCTATTCTGTTATTTCCAAACTGGGCGAATGAATTCCATGTGCATGTAGACGCATCAGGTATCACCCTGGGAGCCATCTTAGTACAACTAGGAGATGGAGCCATGGATCATCCTATCTATTTTACTAGTAGAAAGTTGTCACAAGCTGAGTGCAACTATACAACCATAGAAAGGGAGGGTTTAGCTATGATTTATGCTCTGCAAAATTTTAGACATTACTTGTTAGGCTCTCATTTTAAGTTCTTTACTGATCATTCTTCGTTAAAATATCTAGTTAACAAGCGTGTTCTGGAAGGAAGAATTTGTCGATGGTTGTTACTGTTTCAGGAATTTTCATTTGAAGTAATCATTAAACCTAGAATATGCAACGTGGGGCCTAATCACCTGTCTAGATTAGAGTCAGGAGAAAGTGGCGGAGAAGTTGTTGATCAACTCCTAGATGCAGACTTGTTCCGGGTTGAGGCCATACCAGAATACCTGGAAGACATAGAAGTATTTTTAAGTACAAGGGCCTTCCCAGAAATGTAATCCGCAACTCATAAACATCATATGGTGGTTAGAGCAACAGACTATCAATTTATTTCAGGGTAATTGTATAAGTTGGGCCTAAATAGCATCCTCAGGAGGTGTGTCTTAGATCATGAAATACATGAAATAATATGGGAATGCCACAATGGATTTGCGGGAGGCCATGTTGGAGGAAATTCCACTGCGCTGAAGGTCCTCCAAGATGGATTATGGTGGGCCACACTCTTTAAGGATGAAAAGGAATATGCTAGATCTTGCGATGTATGTCAAAGAGTGGGAAAGCCATCACGACGAGATGAATTGTGTCTTTAGCCAGTTCACAAGCATTTGATAAATGGGCGGTCAACTTAATTGGGCCGATAAACCCCACAACTAAGCATTCAAAGGCTAGGTATATTATTACCACAACTGATTACCTTACACGTTGGGTTGAGGCAACAAATGTTCAGGATTGCTCGACCGATACTGCTGCCAGGTTTATTTTTGAAAGTATTATCACTTGATTTGGATGTCCTAGGAGTCTGACCAATGATCAGGGTGGTCATTTTATTAGTAGTACAATAGAAAATCTTACAACAAAGTTCTTAATTCAACATCATAAAAGTATCCCCTACCATCCGCAAGCCAATGGAAATGTAGAGGTGTTTAACAAGATTTTGGAGAGAGGATTAATGAAGTTTTGTTGCACAAACAGGGAGGATTGGGATGATCGAGTCCCAACAGTTTTATGGGCTTATAGGACAACCACAAAGAAACTCCACAAGTATACTCCATTTCAGCTAGTCTATGGGAAAGAGGTTGTGGTACCTGCATAATTAATTACCCTGAGTCTATACATTGCACATATTATACACATGTCAGAGGATGAATCAGTCGCACAGAGGCTTATAGAATTACAAGAAGTTAAAGAGACTAGGTGTTTAGCAAAATTTCATCAATCAATTGAGAAAGCAAGGAAGAGAGCTTGGCATGAAAGACATATTAAGACTAAACCATTTGCATAAGGATATAAGGTCATACTTTATGACAATCAATACCAGAAACATCCAGGCAAGTTGCGCATGCATTGGCTGGGACCATTTATAGTTGCGGAGATCTGACCTTTTGGAGCAGTGAGAATCACACAACTGGATGTTATACTTTGGCTAGGATGGGTGAATGGTGTTTTCCTGAAACCCTATATGTCTCAGAACTGAGCTAAAGGATTGATTCTCTAGTCCAAAGGAGCATGTATAGTAGCTAGATTTGAATTTTGTTTGCAATTTCTGTGAATTCAGTTAATAAAGTCGAAGTGTGCGTTGTTGTGCCGCTTCATGTATTTCATTTTTTTTCCATCTAAGTGTGTTTTGATGCAGAACTGCGTACTCAACATTGTAGGATCAAAAGAGACACAAATATATTAATGAAAATCATAAAATGTGACGGGGACCCCTTTGTGGTCGGAGGGAGAGCAAATTCGGATGCAATCCTAGTCCATGTGCCACATGAACCCAGTCCAATCATAGCCTTTATTACCACTACAGTAACCCGTCCGAACTCTATTAAACCATAAATCCATGATACATGAAGATTCCATCGGTATTCACGCCAAGATTCTCATCCGTTAAATGGTAGGGTCTGGAGTCAACCACATCCCTGACCAACTTGCTTAGTAAATGCTAGGATCACCCAATAGATTTACCCCATTAAGTAATCCCATAGGACAACTCAGCTACAAGTTGCCTCTATAAGGTTAGTGATGAATAGCCTTAGTATTTATTACAGAACTTTCCAGCTAAGCCTGAGTATAAGGTTCTGTGAACTAGGTGTAAGACGCATTGTTTCCCAGAGAGAACCTAATGCCTTGCAAATTCTGAATTATGCTCAAGCCTGTGAAATCCCTTGGCCCTCAGTTGTGATCCCCAATCCCAGTTAGCCTGGTGAAGTTTGTTGACAGTTTAGAGTCACTATGCCGAGAGCTACAGGGAGAAGAAGTGCAATTTCTAAGGATGGAGTGCCAGATGAGCCCTGTGACCCCCAGGTCGAGATTGTGGGCAATCTCAAAGGGAAGATCGAGCAAGTCAAACTCCTCAACCTCGACCTAACAGACCAGGTTCTATTCTCGCAAATGAAAATTGATGTCTTCTGGAGTGTCGCTCCAGATGAGTTAGTAGGAATGCAGTTCCTACCGAAGCCAAAGTTTATCAACCTTTTTTTCATTATTATGAATCTCAAAGATTTTTTAGTTTTTGGCACTACTGGGGAGGTTGCGAGATGTACCAAGTTCCTCATTAGTAGGGTACACAATAGAAGCCTATGGTTGGATAGAAGATACCCAATTCACATAGAGGATATCCATCAACTTATAGGATTATCCATCGAAGGTGAGGATTTATCCAAAGGCTTTTAGGGTCCCAGGAAGCATGGGAAGAAAAAGGGGGAACCTAGTTTGTATGAACGATTTCATATGCAGAGGGGGGGCACACAACCAATATTGACCCCACTCTACCCGAGATAGTCAGGACTGCTTGCTACGTAATTGCTAGCAAGGTCATGCGGTCTTATTACAAAGGAGAATGTACATTGGATGCCCTATCAGTGGTATATTTTTGCGCCATCAACATTGTGTTCAAATGGTGCAGTTACTTACTGGAAGAAATACCAGTGGCTTGCGAGGAAGCTCAGGAGAAGGGAGACACCTTCACTTAGGGATACTTGTTAGTTGCGTCCACCATGTTGAAGTGGATGCCACCTGCAGGAAGACCGCTATCACCAACAGACAAGGGCCGACTGGTAAAGATGTTTGAGCCTTGGCACTCAAGGTCAGAATCAGAGAACACTGCCTTCAACAACACATCGTTCTCGAAATGGTACAACAGGTTGCTAGATGCAACTCAGAGTTGTGCATTCCGCAAGAATTTCTCAACCTCAACACATGGAACATTGCATTTAGCATGGATCTCCACCACACATTCATATGGATAATTCACACCAAGCAAGAAGAATTCAACACTTGGATGCTGCCATTTTACCTGGATGAGGAGGCCTTTGACAAGGAGGTCATGTCATGGCTAGGAGTCAAATGCAACCCGCGCAATTCAGGGATGCACTAACTTCTGTCGACAGAAATGTTGAAGAAAAAGGGCCAGGAAGAAGGGGTAGGAATGAGATCAGGCCTGGAGGAATAGAAGAAATAAGATCCAGTGCAGATGGATTCATAGGAGGAGGAAGAGATGTAGTCACTGGAGTGCAAGAAGAGAAAATTACCCATGTTCCCACAACTTCCAGAGAAAGCCATGTTGACAGGTAAGGATGTCAACAAAATTCTCAGCACTGACTTCATTGGATACCCATTGGCCAAGAAACCCAGGTCAAGGATATCCCCAGTAAAGGTTCTAAATCCCCATCCGATATCATCCACCATTCCTCGCACTCGAGCAGTGGCTCGAGCGACCCAAATTATTGATATCCAGGATGACCCTGAGCCTGACACCACTCTATACACCACCATCATTACTGAACAACCCCCATCACCCCCACAAACCCAGTCGCCACCTCGAGAAATCACCATCCCATCCCAAACCACTGACCTAGAGCCCATGCAGTTGGACCCCCCCTGAGCTACCTGAGTAGAGACTAGAACTCACTGGTTGAAACCCCAAAGCCTAGAGAAAACAAATTGTCCCCTTTGTGCCAATTCAAGAAACTCCACCTTCAACGAAGATGCAAACGATATCAAAACCACAAGTCCTAAGTCCTCAATGCACTCCCTCAATGACCAATGTTGAGGGTTCTATCCAAAAGAGCGCAACCCCAAAAGTTGAGGTCCGGAAAGAGGTAGAGGTATCATAAGTCTAAAAGGAACGTGATATGACATCAGGACAGAGTGCAACATTTTTGCAGGAACAAATGGATCTATTTCTCCGAAACCCACAATAGTGCGTAGAGTTGATGCAACTCTGCCTAGAAAGAAAAAAAGTGACCCCTTTCATGCCATCAACATTGAGGTTGAGACTTGCGCCAGGTCCATCTACAGGAGAGGAAGAGGTGGAGACGCCCTCAGAGAATTCGACTGCCAGTGGACTCCCACTGCAGGTCTGAGTACCCAGGGAAGCCACCCCTTCTTCCGTTGACCTCACACAATGGCCATCAACAAATTCAGTCAGTATGATTAGAGACTCAATTGATCAACTGGAGCAGAGGCTCCAATAGGCTGAAAGAGATGCAGATTTTGCAAGGGAGGAGGAAGTCCTTGCCCAAGCATGTAGGACACATGAGAAATACATGAAGGTCCAGGTGGAGCAAAAATTGGAAAGGTTCTAGGAGAATCTTGCCGCAGCCTGGACAAAGATAAGGAAGGAAACACCACAACTGCTAGAATCTAGTGCTGCAAGAGAGCTTGAAAAACAGATTGATATAATCCATGGAGCATGGTCACAACTGGCCATTCATGTAGAGAACCTGGAAGCACAGCTGTAGGAGAGCCAACGTGAAGTAGAACAACAACCCAGGAATCTTCAAGAGCAGATGGAAAAAGTAGTGCTGGAAGGAAATAATGCTAGAGAAACACTGCATAAACACACAACCAAATGAACGAGGATATTTCAAGAAGTTATCGATTGGATGGGTATCATTGGAAGGCGCAACCAAACTCTGGAGGATGTGCGCATAAAGATACATTCACTCAATGAAGAAGTTGTTGTCACCATGGATCCACTGGAGAAGTAGGAGAAATTTGATCAGATCCAACAGGTAGACAACGAGCTGAATGCTCTGTTTGAAGCGCAATCAGTAGCTAAGAAAGAGCTACGATAATTTCTTCCTTTTGTTCAGATAGTGTACATGAAGATGCATCAGGTAGATGATATAGTTGATTCCGAATGGAACTTCCTGATCACATGCAAGCCTAAAGGACGCATTGCAGATGCGACTCAGTAGTTCGTAGCTAAAGCCTCACTCCTTTCCAGGAAGTGGTAGGATAAAATTGTGGGTTTTCAAGAAGTCAGGATGTGGGCCTTAGAGTTGGTCCCAGAGTTGGGCCCTTCATTTGAAGAGGCAGAAAAGGAAAGAGTGCAACCAGAAGATGAAATAAAAGTGGAGATGAAGTACAAAGGAAAGCAACAGGCACTCCTAGAAGCCGTGGAAGAGCTAAGGACTTGACTCGAGGGCGAGTCAAGAATTGTGGTTGGAGTCTGTTGGGCCCTTCGTTTTTGGTTAGAAGTTGCGCAAGGAGGACTATAGTCCCAATTTTGGTCAAACAAAAGTTGCGCAAGCCACAAAGGAGTTGGAAAATGGAGCAAGAAAAGAAACATAAAATGGTTTCGAAAAGGGGCAATGCAACACCAGTAAGGAAAAATATGTTACAATAGAACAAGAACAAGAAAGCATGTAGAGTTTAAAGCGAGAAGATCCCACTCAACCTATATATATGAGATGCATACGATTGTAAAGGGTTAGATGGCATAGCTGATATATATGGGTAGATGGTATAGAGGGCATAGACAGATTAAAGGTTATGTGATTGTAATTTGTATCCAATTTGGGAAAAGGGTAGATAGAGATCTAAGGCATGAGTCCAAAACCATAAGCTTGTAATAGAGTAATGGATTCCATCTGTGAAACTGCATCTGAGAATATATTTTGATAATATTTATGGAAGGACCTGAAATTTTGAAATATACTGCGTCATTCTATGTTTATGATTATGAAACGTCTTTATACTTTACTTCTTTATGTTTGATAATATCAATGTGCTATAACTATTTACAAATGTTGTCGCAACTTGATTGTATTTATTACCAGTTATGAATGAGTTCAGATCTGTTCTTTGGTTAGTCTGTCTTGCGTAAGGTTATGGTGAATCTTGAAGATTTTGGAAACCTGCCTAAGTATTGTCCTTACTGTTTGCACTCTTTTCGTCAATGTGTGAGCAAAGAGTGAGTGCTTACATGCCTAGTTGGGCTCTGCTAGTCATGACAGCTGTGATGTAAAAGGTTAGAAAGAAAACAACTAAACTATTAACAAGAATTAAACAAAAACTAAATAAAACT
>JZKD02S1939500.1:7543-21823 GCA_000966675.3 Picea glauca
GATAGTTCAGTGTATTCCAGGAGGAAGACACCAGTTGGCTAATTTTGGTGTTGAAAGACACACCCTAGTCACCGGGAAGATCATCCAGGTCTTCCATCATTCTTCATTGATTCCGTAGTGCTCCCATATTTTGGGTATTATATTTTAGTTTCTTATTTGTATTCCGGCTAAGATCCTTTTGTATTTTGATCTAGCAGAGTGTTGTTATTTTATTCAGTCGTAGTTGCTTATTTGTATTCCGGCTAAGATCCTTTGTATGTTGATCTAGTTGAGTATTGTCAGTTTATTCAGCCGCATTTGGCCATTTTTTAATCCACAGAGATATCATAATACAAACTTTACAGTCCTTTGTCACATTTATTATTTGTATGATCATTTATATGTTGTAAACCTTTGATCCTACACACACATTAACAATGTTTCCTAGACTATCCAAGTCAGGAACATTACAGTGGTATCAAAGATTTAGTCCTACGAGCCTGTGACTAAAGACAATGAGTGAAGCAAAAGACCCATAGGGTAGTGAACACGTAGGTGACGAATATGTCACTTACAAAAGGCATCAGGAAAGAAGGCATAGGCTTGATTTCCCCCGTTTTCCTCCTAGCTCAGAGGAAGAGGAAGAGGCACACAGAGAAGAAGAGAGAAGGGCAGAGCGTGAGGCTGAGCGCGAGGTAGAGAGGATGCTAGGAGACATATATGAGTGACCAGAGGGCAGTGGCAAGGCCCCCATAGATCTAGAGGCATATTTCATGTAGTTTATCAATGATATCTTAGCTAGTCAACGAACCATGTCTCAGTCCTTGGCACAGGTGGTTGATAGATTGGCTAGAGTGGGCACCCCAGATACAAAAGTCCCACATGCAGCACAGGGGAACTCGAGAGAAAGTAGTAGACCCCAGTCACCCACTCGCACATACACCTCTGTGAGTAGGATTCCCAGACCCTTGTTTCACAGTTTCCAAAGGGCACCCCCGGTAGCAGCACCTCCACCGATAGCACAGAGGCCACCCACTCATGTCGATGACATAGTAGAGTATAGGAGGGAGTACGCAACATTGGGTCTTGACTTCCATCTAGACATGACCTTAGTCGAGTACTGTGGACTCATACTTAGGAACTTCCCTAGAGAGCCGCAGAGGGGATGACCACAACAGCATCAGGGGCATAACCTCGATTTCATACAAAAATTTGGGAAACTCACCATCCCTTCTTTCGACAGATTGTCCAAATACATCGCCGGAGCTTATGTCTCGGTCGTAAAGGACAATAATTTACGAATTGGTGTTGATCCATGGACAGGGAGTGGAAACTCCCACATACTACCGGAGGACCTAATTGAACAACTACATAGGCAAGGTATTTTTTACCTCTCTCATTTAGCTGATCCTGTTACAAAATATTTATGGAACCAAGGTTGGAAAAATGCTACTTTACTAGGACTAAATGGGATTCAAGAAGAAACAATGACCACTTATATAGTAGCACTCAGAAGAGGTCACATTAGAATCACCGACAAGGATGATTAACTAGTATGGGAAAAAAGATCACATAGGCTTCTATACTTCAAAAGCAGGGTACATAGCATTGAATATTGAACCACTTTAACAAAATCCTAAATGGTGGTGGAAGGATCATTGGAAGCTAAGATTACCTCAAAAATAAAAAAATATTTATGTGGGCAACATTAAATAATCAAATCCCAACTTGGGAGGTCTTGAATAAGTGTCATATACAAGGTCTAGGGAGATGCGCCCTCTGTAAAATGAAAATGAATCCACTATACATATTCTCATCACCTTCCCCTTCACAATAAAAGTATGGATTGAAACATCAGTTAGTATCAGACATAATTGCATATGGACTAGAGATTCTGTGGAAATGGCTTGGAAAAACTGGACAGGTAACCTAGGAATTAAAGAGATCAAATATCTCCCTCTTTTATTAAGCTAGGGAATCTGGTTAGCAAGAAACACAAAAATCTTCAAGGATAAATCCTCAATTCCAGAATTAATCGTTTCTCAAAGTCTTTCAATACTATCTCATTTCCACCAGTCCAAAGATTCACCAACAATAAGGGTAAGGAAACAAGAGGCGGTAGATACGTCAAAAATTTGGGCTTACTTTGATGGATCCTCTTAGAACTCTATTTGTGGAGGAGGAGCCATACTACACCTTTTAGGAAACCATTGTTCTCATTTAAAATTGGGGTTGGAAAGTGGGACAAACAATTATGCTAAACTCATGTCCCTAAATATTATACTTCTTTTTTCCAGAGAAAAAGGTCTACAACAATTACAAATTTTTGGGGACTCTATGAATGTTATAAATTGGACAAGAAAACACCAAACCTGTCACAGTATTTTTCTTAATCCTATTGTGGAGGAAATCTTTAGGTTGTTGGACACCTTTGATACTGTGGTTATATCTCATGTATACAGGGACAGGAACATGGTAGTAAGCTCATTGTCCAAAGAAGGATTGAATCTCTTACAAGGAAAATGGCATATCAATGAGAAAAAAGGGGAAGACTCAAATGCTTTCTATCATAGGACATTTATAGAATATCAAGAGATCCTACAAGATTGAAGAAATCTGACAAAAAATATCCACTTGACAACTTTTTGAACAAATGAAAATTTTACTGGATCAACCTTCTTTGTTACTTTTTCCTTTTCTTTATTACACTCAACAAATTGTATAAAGTTTTTTATATTTTATGGAAAGACATTGCAAACTCTCTTTTCTTTTTCAAACAAGACAGACAGTAGCCACAATAGTGGTGATATTTTACTTGTATATAAAGGACACATATTAAGTAGATAGGTTGTACACCTTGTCCTGGGTGTGATTTTGGTTTGCAAAAAGTAGTCTTGGAGAGAGGGCTTACAAAATCCCATCTATCTTCAGCTATTACACACACTTTTTTTGTGTGGCGTTCTCTAGTAGCACCTACCAAATGTAATTTTGTCTCTTTCAAGCAGTAAAATTACACTTTTTTTCTTTGGAAAAAAAAAAATAATAATAATATATATATATATATATATATCAAAAAGAGGAAAACAAGAAATTCTACTATAAGGTGAAAACTCCACACACTCTCAACTACTTCTGGTCATACTTCCTCCCTAACCTACTTCCATATTCCATCCCTATCCTTCTTTTGTTGAACTATATTGGAGCATCAACTATATTGACCTAAATCTAGATAGAACCCGTAAGTGAAAGTGTCAACTCTCTTGACTAAGCTTCCCTAGTAGGCAACTAGAAGTCATCATCACACATCTAGGGGAGCGTGAGCTAACATCCTCCTCCCATGACTCCAGGTTTCAGAGGAGACATAGTGGGAAATACCTCTACCCCTCCTAATAGAATTAGGGTCAACACCTTACCATGGACCATATAGTGGCACTATGTTGTTGGGAATTTTGTCATCGTATATTCATTTTTAGGCAATCTCACCACCTGAAAAACCTACACTTGTCCACATATCATAACAATTCATTTGAACCAACATAATTTCACATGCAAAGATTCATACCATACTATTTGTTGGTCGATGCTCATGACCTCAACCTTTTATTATCATTATCCTTTGGCTATTTCATAGCCCATTGACATGAATATTAGTCTATAACACAAACTCATACATATATATGCATTACTATCATGTAAATGCATTTACTCATATTCTCAATTCAGTATCCATGTACCAAAAAATTTAAATGTCAAAATTTTCAAGTTAGAAATAGATTGAATAATATCCATCATAATTCAAATAACGATAAACATTCATAGAATTGACATTCACATAGGTCCATATGTATTAAAATTTCAAGTGTATCATTAATAGTTTGACAGTTAATAGAAAATAAAAGATGATTAGGCCTTAAGTAATTGAAGTTATCTACGTCAAAAGGTGGCATTACATACACCCAACCTTCAGGAAACATATTCCCGAGGTGGTAAAAATAGTGAGGGGTGATCTCTTCGTAAGGTCTCTGCATCCTCCCAAGTAGAAGATCCTAGGCTATATGTTTCCCACCGGACCTTAACTTGGTCTACCAGACGATTCCTGAGTTGTCGGACCCTACGGTCCAATATGCATAATGGTTCGACCATGAGGGTCGATACTTGAAATTCCTTCCAATTTAATTTATGAGATTCATCAACAACATAATGATGTAGAACAAATACATGAAAAACATTATGATTTTTGTGTAAGTGGGGTGGCAGTACGAGACAATAGGCAATGGGTCCAATTCTATCTTGGATTTTGAACAGTCTTATAAATCGAGGAGAAAACTTTGTCCCCTTCTCGAACCGAATGGTACTCTTATTAGGCATGATATGAATGAAAACTTGATCTCCCACTTTATAAATCCAGTCCGTCCAATGTGCATCAACATAAATTTTATGTCTATCCTGTGCTTCATTTAGTCGCGTCCTAATCTGAATCACCTGCTCCTCCATCTCCTGAATCAATTATGGTCCAAATGTCACTCGGTCTTCTAACCTTTCCCAACTCAACGATGTCCTGCATGGCCTTCCATACAGAGCTTCATANAAAATATTTATGGAACCAAGGTTGGAAAAATGCTACTTTACTAGGACTAAATGGGATTCAAGAAGAAACAATGACCACTTATATAGTAGCACTCAGAAGAGGTCACATTAGAATCACCGACAAGGATGATTAACTAGTATGGGAAAAAAGATCACATAGGCTTCTATACTTCAAAAGCAGGGTACATAGCATTGAATATTGAACCACTTTAACAAAATCCTAAATGGTGGTGGAAGGATCATTGGAAGCTAAGATTACCTCAAAAATAAAAAAATATTTATGTGGGCAACATTAAATAATCAAATCCCAACTTGGGAGGTCTTGAATAAGTGTCATATACAAGGTCTAGGGAGATGCGCCCTCTGTAAAATGAAAATGAATCCACTATACATATTCTCATCACCTTCCCCTTCACAATAAAAGTATGGATTGAAACATCAGTTAGTATCAGACATAATTGCATATGGACTAGAGATTCTGTGGAAATGGCTTGGAAAAACTGGACAGGTAACCTAGGAATTAAAGAGATCAAATATCTCCCTCTTTTATTAAGCTAGGGAATCTGGTTAGCAAGAAACACAAAAATCTTCAAGGATAAATCCTCAATTCCAGAATTAATCGTTTCTCAAAGTCTTTCAATACTATCTCATTTCCACCAGTCCAAAGATTCACCAACAATAAGGGTAAGGAAACAAGAGGCGGTAGATACGTCAAAAATTTGGGCTTACTTTGATGGATCCTCTTAGAACTCTATTTGTGGAGGAGGAGCCATACTACACCTTTTAGGAAACCATTGTTCTCATTTAAAATTGGGGTTGGAAAGTGGGACAAACAATTATGCTAAACTCATGTCCCTAAATATTATACTTCTTTTTTCCAGAGAAAAAGGTCTACAACAATTACAAATTTTTGGGGACTCTATGAATGTTATAAATTGGACAAGAAAACACCAAACCTGTCACAGTATTTTTCTTAATCCTATTGTGGAGGAAATCTTTAGGTTGTTGGACACCTTTGATACTGTGGTTATATCTCATGTATACAGGGACAGGAACATGGTAGTAAGCTCATTGTCCAAAGAAGGATTGAATCTCTTACAAGGAAAATGGCATATCAATGAGAAAAAAGGGGAAGACTCAAATGCTTTCTATCATAGGACATTTATAGAATATCAAGAGATCCTACAAGATTGAAGAAATCTGACAAAAAATATCCACTTGACAACTTTTTGAACAAATGAAAATTTTACTGGATCAACCTTCTTTGTTACTTTTTCCTTTTCTTTATTACACTCAACAAATTGTATAAAGTTTTTTATATTTTATGGAAAGACATTGCAAACTCTCTTTTCTTTTTCAAACAAGACAGACAGTAGCCACAATAGTGGTGATATTTTACTTGTATATAAAGGACACATATTAAGTAGATAGGTTGTACACCTTGTCCTGGGTGTGATTTTGGTTTGCAAAAAGTAGTCTTGGAGAGAGGGCTTACAAAATCCCATCTATCTTCAGCTATTACACACACTTTTTTTGTGTGGCGTTCTCTAGTAGCACCTACCAAATGTAATTTTGTCTCTTTCAAGCAGTAAAATTACACTTTTTTTCTTTGGAAAAAAAAAAATAATAATAATATATATATATATATATATATCAAAAAGAGGAAAACAAGAAATTCTACTATAAGGTGAAAACTCCACACACTCTCAACTACTTCTGGTCATACTTCCTCCCTAACCTACTTCCATATTCCATCCCTATCCTTCTTTTGTTGAACTATATTGGAGCATCAACTATATTGACCTAAATCTAGATAGAACCCGTAAGTGAAAGTGTCAACTCTCTTGACTAAGCTTCCCTAGTAGGCAACTAGAAGTCATCATCACACATCTAGGGGAGCGTGAGCTAACATCCTCCTCCCATGACTCCAGGTTTCAGAGGAGACATAGTGGGAAATACCTCTACCCCTCCTAATAGAATTAGGGTCAACACCTTACCATGGACCATATAGTGGCACTATGTTGTTGGGAATTTTGTCATCGTATATTCATTTTTAGGCAATCTCACCACCTGAAAAACCTACACTTGTCCACATATCATAACAATTCATTTGAACCAACATAATTTCACATGCAAAGATTCATACCATACTATTTGTTGGTCGATGCTCATGACCTCAACCTTTTATTATCATTATCCTTTGGCTATTTCATAGCCCATTGACATGAATATTAGTCTATAACACAAACTCATACATATATATGCATTACTATCATGTAAATGCATTTACTCATATTCTCAATTCAGTATCCATGTACCAAAAAATTTAAATGTCAAAATTTTCAAGTTAGAAATAGATTGAATAATATCCATCATAATTCAAATAACGATAAACATTCATAGAATTGACATTCACATAGGTCCATATGTATTAAAATTTCAAGTGTATCATTAATAGTTTGACAGTTAATAGAAAATAAAAGATGATTAGGCCTTAAGTAATTGAAGTTATCTACGTCAAAAGGTGGCATTACATACACCCAACCTTCAGGGAACATATTCCCGAGGTGGTAAAAATAGTGAAGGATGATCTCTTCGTAAGGTCTTTGTATCCTCCCAAGTAGAAGATCCTAGGCTATATGTTTCCCACCGGACCTTAACTTGGTCTACCAGACGGTTCCTGAGTTGTCGTACCCTACGGTCCAATATGCATAATGGTTCAACCATGAGGGTCGATACTTGAAATTCCTTCCAATTTAGTTTATGAGATTCATCAGCAACATAATGACGTAGAACAGATACATGAAAAACATTATGATTTTTGTGCAAGTGGGGTGGCAGTACGAGATGATAGGCAATGGGTCCAATTCTATCTTGGATTTTGAACAGTCCTATAAATCGAGGCGAAAACTTTGTCCCCTTCTCGAACCAAATGGTACTCTTATTAGGCATGATATGAATGAAAACTTGATCTCCCACTTTATAAATCCAGTCCGTCCAATGTGCATCAACATAAATTTTATGTCTATCATGTGCTTCATTTAGTCGCGTCCTAATCTGAATCACCTGCTCCTCCATCTCCTGAATCGATTATGGTCCAAATTTCACTTGGTCTTCTAACCTTTCCCAACTCAACGATGTCCTGCATGGCCTTCCATACAGAGCTTCATAGGGTGGCATTCCAATGGAGCTATGAAAACTGTTATTGTAGGCGAACTCTACCAAAGGTAGGTACTTCTCCAAATGGGTTTGATTATCCATAACATACATCCTAAGAATGTATTCCAAAGCCTGATTTAATCTCTCAGTTTTCCCATCTGTTTCGGGATGATATGTTGTGCTTAATTTCAACTGAGTTCCCAATGCTCACTACAAACTTGTCCAAAACCTAGATGTGAATGGAGAGTCCCTATCATAAATGATATTCTTGGGTAACCCATGCAGACGAATGAAATCACTTATAAATATGTGTGCCACATCAGTGACATCATAAGTGTCTCTAACTGGAATAAAATGAGCACTCTTGGTCAACTTATCAACTATCACAATAATGGAATTGTGTTTGTGCGATGTGAGTAGAAATCCCACAACAAAATCCATAGAAATGACTTTCCACTTGGATATAGGAACATCATGCGGTTGTAGGACACCTACTGGGTGGTGGTGATTAGCCTTTACTTGTTGAAACTATAGGTACTTGGTGACAAAATGGAATTCATTGCGCTTCATGCCTACCCATAAGAAAATCTTCTTCATGTTTGCATACATTTTCTTCACACCCGGATGTGCACAATAAAGTGCTCTATGGGATTCCTTGAGTATGATGATTCGAATATACCCACTTTTGAGGATGTACATCCTTCCCTAATATCTTAATAATCCATTTGATTCCATGCTATATCCTTCATACGTTGGATCTAATTACCTCCCACTCTAGAGGGTTTAAGTAACCTTTAAATACCAAATATCTCCAAGAATTTCCCCAACACTCAGTTCCTCATATTAAATTTTAAGGGTACCAAGGAGAAGACACATGGTCTCCTTCTCAGGGCATCCATGAACACATTCTCCTTTCCCATAATGTACAAAATTCCAAAATCATACTCACTCATAAACTCATTACATCGCCTCTGACTGTTACTGAGATCCCTTTCAGTGAAGATATGATTTAAGATTTCACGGTATATTTTGAGCTCAAAGCTTCGCCCCACTAGATAATGCCTCCAAAGCTTCAGAGTTAGCTCCATGGTTGTGATTATTCTCTGTGTGTTGTTTATATTATGTTGTTGCATGTTTGCTTCTTGTTTTTCCTATTGTCTATATGCTGCATATGTGATTGCATGGCAGGTTCGAAATCTGAGGGATTGAAAGATTGAGTTTAAATCATTTCTCTGTCTAAGCTCGGAGATTCCTGCATAGAGTACAGTGGAGTACCTCCGCATAGAGTGCGTTGAGGAGGCTGGACAGTTAAACCCTCATCTTTGGTTGCTCAGAAGTTGTGCTGAGATAGAAGAACCTTGCAGGTAAATTGCAGGTTGAGTGAAGTCTCAGAGTCAAGCTTGGGAAGAGAAGAATAGGAGAGTCATGGTTAAATTCCATGGACTTATTTATTTTCTGTGTGTTGTTGGCATTATTCCTTTGCATATTCGCTTCTTGCTATGTACTTCTTTCATATGCGGTGTATGTGATCTTATGGAAGAATTGAGTTCAGAAGTGGTTCCGAGTGATAAGTTGGTGAAAGCTCAGGAGGGAGAGTCCCTAGCTGGTACTGGGGAATAGACCCAGGTGAAGCCTGAACGGGAAAAGGTTCAGAGCGAAGGACTCTTCAAGAGGAAGAGAATCGGCGACTTGAACTCTTGAAAAAGAGTTAACCTCCAAGCGCAAGTGGAACTCATTTGCCATCGCATTTCGGCATATCGGGGTTGACAGGTGCAAGATTTACATGCACGTTAAAATCGCGAATAGTGATTTCCCAATTTCGTGGGAGCCGTCGATCGTTTGAAGGACAGGTGGCATGAACCCGGTGAATCGGGGTTTCAGCGTTCAGGGTTTCCAACAGCAGGGAACTTTGTGTCGAGGATTCGCGATCCGCGAAATCCCGAAGTGACGTGGCAAAGTGGGGCCCGAAAGAAAGGAGAGTCCAGGTGGCGTTTGATCAAGAATCGGCACCTCGGGGCTCGAGGTTTGGAAAAGGCATGTTGTTGACATCGTGAGTGATGATATCCTGATCCATTGACCGTTGACTATCGGCATTCGGGGTTCGGAGTTTGGAGTTTCACGAGGAGTGCGCATAGAGTTCGCGATACCGCGAAACCTGATTTTCCGAAGCAACTACCGGGAGATCAACAGAGAGTTCTGTGGGTGACGAGAAGTCCCGATACGGGATTTGAAGGGTGTTACAACTCTTCGGGCCGTGGGAAAGAAGGTCCTAGCGAGAGCGGTCGTGCCATCAAGGCAGGTTGCGTCATAGTGTTATCAGAGCCTTGTAATCTTGCCGGTATATTGCAGGCGAGAGGAGAGAAGGAGAAAGAGGAAGCACTCTGATACACACGACTTGCGTCAGAGTGGTGTCAGAGCCCAGAAGTGGAGTTCTCTTTGTTCAGGTAGTAGAGAGAAGCAGATTACACCATGCTGCCCAGAAGAGAGAGGAAATCTCCTGATCGTGAAGACAGGGATGCCCGAAGAAGGGGTAGGCCAGCAGGAAATGCTGAAATAGAGCGAGAGATGAGAGATCTTTGCGCCAGACTTGAAGAAATGGAGACCACCCAGAGACGTGGTGTTGGTGCAGCAGAGTTCAGTGATCCCGAGATTGAAGAGGAAGCTGGCACCGATGCTGATGAGGTCACAGCAGAATATGCCTCGAAAGAAAGGTTGATTAGAGCCATTTCGAGGATGAGCTCGAAGACGAAGATGGGCATTCCCGTCTATGAGGGAAGTCTAAATGAAGAAGAATTGTTGGATTGGATCCGAGCATTGGATACCTACTTCGACTATGAAGATGTCGAGGAGGACAATAAAATAAGGCATGATGTTACCAAGCTGAAGGGACATGCAGCCTTATGGTGGGACGAGCTGCAGACAGACAGGCATTCCAAAGGAAAACAAAAGATAAAGAGCTGGGATCGAATGATCGCCAAGATGAAGGCGAAGTTCATTCCGAGAGACTATCAGATCACTCTGTTCAGGCGCATGTAGAACCTGAGACAGAAGTTGATGACGGTGAAGGAATACACCGAAGAATTCTATAGGCTCAACATCAGAGCTGGTCATCGGGAGAGTGATGACGAAAAGGTGGCAAGATACCTGAATGGGTTGAGGTATGACATTCAGGATGAGATAAGCTTGTTGACCATCCGAATGGTGGAAGAAGCTTAACAGATAGCTCTGAAGGCCGAAGAGAAGCTGAGCCGCAAGCAGGGACAGCGAGGGCGAGGCAGGAGCCAGCCCAGGGGTAAGATGGTTGCCTTAGAAAGAACTCAGAAGCCTCAAGAAAAAATTGAAAGAGGTGGAACCTCACAGCAGAGGCAACAATATGCTGAGCCGATGAGGCAGCATACAGATCCGGGTGGCGGATATGTTGACGCTCATGTAATTCCTCGTACCCGAGGTAGAGGAAGGGGTAGAGGAGGAATTATCACATGTTTTACATGTGGGAAAGACGGACACAAAGTCGTGGACTGTCCAGACAGGAAAATGGACAGAGGAAAATCTCACGTCGTTGAGGCACAGAGGCATGATGTGGAGGATGAAGACACTGGGAGTGGGAAGTCACTGACAGTGCACAAGGCGCTCCTGAAACCTGAGAGAGAGGTGGACAGCTCAGCACAGAGATGCAGACTGTTCCGAATGACTTGCAAGACCAAGGGATGGAAATGCAAGGTCATAGTGGACAGCGGAAGCACCGATAATCTCGTCTCGACCGAGATGGTGGAGAAGCTGGAGATGAAAACGAAAAAACACCCGAGTCCATATAAAGTGACATGGCTACAGAAAGGACACCAGGTATGTGTTACGAAGCAATGCTTGGTCAATTTTAAAATGGGTGAATATAAGGATGAAATTTTGTGTGATGTCATTCCCATGGATGTCTGTCATGTTTTATTGGGTAGACCTTGGTAGTATGACCGACATGTTGTTCATGATGGGAGAATGAACACATACACCTTGGAGAAGGATGGGAGACCACATACCTTACATCCGGTAAAGGATAAGGAAGTGAAGYCGGAAGTGAGMAATACCATACTTCTCATGAGTGGAAGGGAACTTCTCACAGAGCTGGAGAAAGATGAGGATCCACAATTCTTTGTTGTCAGGAAGCCGAGAATTGTCCTGACAAGCACAAGAGTGGACGACTTGCCGGAAGAGATTCAGGAACTGCTTAGAGAGTTCGCTGATATCATCGTGGACGAACTACCTCGTTCGTTGCCACTGATGAGGAGTGTGAGTCACCACATTGACCTCATACTCGGAGCAAGTCTACCGAATAAGGCAGCATACAGGTTGACACCTCAGGAGAATGAGGAAGTTAAAAGACAGGAATTCAGGGTCAAGACTTTGGGTTTTGAGAATCTGAAAGATATGTATGCAGGCGACGCAGACTTTGGCGAGACATACGAGGCAGTCGAGAACCCATTTCTTAGGAATAGGAGTCCCTGGATTGACTACCTGATCCAGGATGGATTACTGTTTAAAGGCAATCAATTATGCATTCCAGATTGCTCTATGAGGGAGAATTTGGTGAAGGAGAAGCACAGTGGAGGCTTAGCAGGTCATTTTGGACATGAAAAAATGTTCGCAAAGCTGAGCGAATCGTATTATTGGCCTGGCATGCATGCTAATGTTAAAAGATTTGTTGACAGATGCCGGATATGTCAACATGCAAAAGGCTGAAAGAAGAACACAGGGTTCTATCAGCCGTTTCCTATACCAGAGAGACCATGGGAAGCCATTAGTATGGATTTTGTGTTGGGTTTACTGAGAACTCAGAGAGGAGTTGACTCCATCTTTGTAGTGGTGGACCGGTTTTCAAAGATGGCACATTTCATTCCGTGTCATAAGGCTAGCGATGAAACAAACATCGCAAATTTGTTTTTCAAAGAGATTGTCTGATTGCATGGATTACCGAAAAGCATAGTCTCGGATCGGGATACCAAATTCATAGGTCATTTTTGGAGGACGCTATGGAAGAAGCTAAGGACTGAATTGGCATTCAGTTCTTCTTACTATCCGCAGATAGATGGGCAGACCGAAGTAGTCAACAAAAGCTTGGGGGATCTGTTGAGGAGCCTAGTGACCGAGCATCACAGCAGTTGGGATCAGATCCTACCACAGGCAGAGTTTGCGTACAACGATTATGTGACTCGGAGTACAGGTAAGAGCCCATTTCAAATTTTGTATGGGACACATCCGCGAGGAGTATCTGAGCTCAGGGAGTCAAAACCGGCTGAAACTAGCAACGCGAAAGCTGAAGAATTTGTTGAAGCAATGCAAGAACTTCACGCAGAAGTGAAGCAAAGAATGATGAAGGAGAACCAGGAGTATAAGCGCAGAGCCAACCAGAGGAAAAGACAACTTCAGTTTGAAGTTGGAGACATGGTTCTAGCGCACTTGAGGAAGGAAAGGTTCCTGAGGGGGACGTATAACAAGCTCAAGATGAAGAAAATTGGACCATGCAGAGTCCTGAAGAAGTTCGGGGAGAATGCATATGAGCTTGAATTGTCGGGGGGCATCGGGATATCTCCGATTTTAAACATTTCGGACTTATACCCCTACAGAACTGATAAAACAAACACTGGAACCGAGGAACCAGTGGTCCAGTGGCAGAAGCAATTGCCAGTTGCACAGAAGCCTGAGATGGAGTGCATACTGGATAAAAGAGTTGGAAGAAAGACCAAAAAAAAGCAATATTTTGAGTACCTAGTGAAATGGAAAAATCACCCAGTGGAGGATGCCAGCTGGGAAACAGAGACAGTAATTCAAAAGCATGGGCAGACTGTGCAGGAGCTCATGGACAAGAGCACATGAAATCTTTTTGAGCCGAGGAGTATGATGCAGGAGCATCTACGACTTCATCAAGCGAGCCAGCGTGGAGGAAAGAGAAGAAGAGCTGGACAGCACCAGCGCATACATTTTTGAATCACTTTGAAGATTGTTGCGCCGCTGTTTAACTAAAGGCATTCAAAGCTGAGCGCACTTGTATTTTATTATAGATAGGAAGGCATTTAATGGTTTTAATGTTGTTAGATAGGATTAGTTGTAGATTAGACAGTTTTAATTCCAGGAGGGAAAACGAATATAGGCACCCTCCTTGTATAATTGAGATTATTATTCAGCATTGGAAAAAAAAGGAGAAGGAGCAAAGGAGAGAAACTCAGAGAACTGGTGAAGAAACCCCATGTACAGATATTGAGTTAATAGCAAAGCTTTGATTCAATTCCATGGATGTGATTATTCTCTGTGTGTTGTTTATATTATGTTGTTGCATGTTTGCTTCTTGTTTTTCCTATTGTCTATATGCTGCATATGTGATTGCATGGCAGGTTTGAAATCTGAGGGATTGAGAGATTGAGTTTAAATCGTTTCTTTGTCTAAGATGGGATATTCCTGCATAGAGTGCAGTGGAGTACCTCCGCATAGAGTGCGTTGAGGAGGCTGGACAGTTAAACCCTCATCTTTGGTTGCTCAGAAGTTGTGCTGAGATAGAAGAACCGTGCA
>JZKD02S1939522.1:18503-32831 GCA_000966675.3 Picea glauca
ACCTAGACAAGGAGCACACAAACCAAGGCAAAGGGCGCAAGGTTCAAGGAACTTCATTGTTTAGCTTGAGAGGAGCTTACACTTTGTAACGGGTTCCTTTGTTTCTTTTTCTCTTTGTAGCATTTGCTTGAGATCTCCATAATACATCTACTCTCTTACTGGTTTTCCCTGTGGGGGTTTTTCCAGGGTCGTGTTGACCAAAAACACTTGTGTTCATTTGTCATGGTTTGCTTATTTACTTATTAGTTGTAGGTGTTAAAGATCATAGAGGGTATTTACTGCTTTTGTGGAGTTTTATGTGTACTAATTTGGACAACAAAAACCTCCTAATTAAATCCTTAAAACAACATCTACAAAGGGGCAAGAAATCACTTCTTAAGGGGCATAATTAAAGGGCAGAGATATCAGATTTGTTGGTTGTCGATCTTGAGAAGGCAAGATCTAATATTGACCGTCGAGATCTTAGGGTTAGGGATTTGGTCATTAAGAGATTATAAAAGCAGATCTAAGGAGAGTGAGAGGCACACATTGAGCTGAGAGTTGACCAGGGCGATTTGGTTGAGGAAGAGGGCAAATTTGCAGCTAGAGGAAAGGGGATTTTGCAGCGCCAAAAAAGCAGGGTCCAAAAAGCTGTGCGGAAAAAGCAGGGTGGAAAAAGCTGCACAGAGAAAGCAGGGCCGAAAAGGTAGGGCTGTATAGGCTAAGTTTGCTGGGCTGTAAGAAATTTCTGAATTAGCTGCTATAATTATTTTCTTTCTCAAAAGCTAATAAAATCCTCTCATTCACTGGTTTTCCCTTCGGGGTTTTTCTAGGGGCCTTGCCCAGAAATATCTGTGTTCAAATGTGTGTGCTATTTATGATTCCACTATGCATTTTTTGGTTAAAACTCAACTGCAAATTTTCTGCATAGTTTACAGAATTTATATCAACAGTAGATTAAATTTTGAGTTGTTAAATTATTGGCATAAAATTATTGATTGTTGGGTTTCGAGAAATTAACATGTAGAGAGATAGTTTCTAGAAAACCCATCAAAGTGTAAGTATAGTGAACGAAGTGGTATGGGGTTTACTTCATGGTGATGGAGTCATTGACATGCAAGGTACCGTGCTTCGTCCACCTCCATGAGCGCCTTTGTAGAGGGAGCACTTGCTRCTTGAGATACCCTTTCCTCRRCAGTGTGTGTATTGCAAACCCCTTTCTTTCCTTTTGATATTCTTTTATTGCTTTTKCAAGTCCCCTTTTCAGGTTTCAAGCATTCATTATTTTTCTTACTGGGATTAAGTCCTTTTAATTGATATGCATTCATGCATTAGGACTAGGGGCGATCGCCTCGTAGCAAGGGGRTAGAGTTCAAGCTGACCTTTGGCTTTTGACTTGGTCATTCATCATCTCGTTATTTTTTCTTTCTTTTATATCATGCTTTCTTTTTTATTCATTTTTTCTAGCAACTGCATCAACCTCGACATTCTAGCCCTTCTCATAAGAGAATGAACCACATGCCTTTTTGGTGTACATGTAACAACTATTACCAAAATATAGTACGCTGCGGAAGGCCCCAGGATGAAAAGTGTCAAGTATGAGAGGGAGCGGTACGTTACCCTTATCAAGGCTTCCTAGTAGTACCCCTGTTCCCTACTAGTGACAACACGGGACTAGGACACAAATGATGGCCACCAAGGTGAAACAAGGCAAAAAGCATAACTTCTAAGCAATCATGATCCATTATCTGACTTCAACCCAATGATCCTCACCTAAATGTCTAATGCATTAAATATGACACTTTATTTGAAACAATGACGAAGAGTACCTTGTGTGCTGGACCACCATCATCCAATGAACCATGCTAATCAAGTGAGTGAGTTGAGATGGATGAGGGGGGATGCATCTAAGGGGCTGCTGTGGAGAATGCTGATGACCATCTTTGGGATCGATGTCTTCATTGTAGGACATAAGACATGATCTCCTCTAGTTACCCCTAAGTGAGAGAGAGGGTAACATCCGACTCCTACATGGGGATATGTGCTCACCGTAGAGCGCATGAGAACCTTAGTATCTCTGGTACTCTAAGACCTGCAACTTGCATCAGTCTAAAAATCCTGCTACATTCTAACATAAAACCATTAGCGACAAATGAAAGGGGGATGCTATTCACCTTGATGTGAAAAATACAAAACCAATGCGAAAAATAAAAGATTGTCATTTTCATCAATATATCATTTAATTTTTTTTTATAGCATGTCTAAACTAACATGGATGCATAAAACAATGAGAAATATCAATAAATGAAATGCAATCAAATGCAAGTGGACAACATGACCTACTCTAACCTGTTTTACTCTAAGGTTTAAACCTAAGAAGTCAAGTTCCTTCGGCATAATAGGGCTTGAGATTGGATCCATCAATGGGTAATGGTAGTCTCCTTCCCTTAGGTGTGGATAAGTAAAAGGAACTGGGTTTAAAATCCTTCTCAATCTTGTAAGGGCTATACCATAAACAATCAAATTCCTTGCATATATTTGGCCTTCCCTTTCTCTTGTCCCACATAAGCACTAAGCTTCCTTTCTGAAAATCTTCCATTCTTGCTTTAGGATCAACTATTCCTTTATCATCTTGAGTATTCTTTGCTTGATCTAAAGTAAGAGGATGGGACAATCAAGGCAATATTCTTCTGATCATCTTCATACAAAGATAAGTTTAGGATGGGACTTAATCAAGGCAATATTCTTCTGATCATCTTCACGCAAAGGTAAGTTCCTTTATCTCCTTGATTAAAAAATCTATGAGACCCCGGATCCTTATCTTTATATTTCATGAGTTGTTCACTATAATCTTCTCCTTTTGACAATACTATGTCATCAACATCATCAATACTATCTTCTTGCACAAAAGGAAGAATAACTAAGTCTTGAGAAAGAATAGGATCAAGATGAGGATCTATGGGCCCTTCACAAAGTCTATCACAATGGTCTTTTTCATGTAACTTCAAAGGTGTGTCAAATTCATGATCACTCTAAGCGTCCTTATTATTAGGGTCCTCTACATGGTTTTTCATCACCGACTGGTTATACAAAGTAGCATAGCTCCCATCTCCAACTAGGATGGTTGCATAGGACAAATCCATCTGCAAACTACCACCCAAAGTGGCAGTCCATTCCTAGATAATAGCATCCCCCAAGCATCAGGCACATCAATTGTTAATTTCTTTTAAACTCAGCAACAGAAGTTAAATGCCAATAATTTATTCACCCAGAAATTACTATATGCTGATATAACTTTTGAAAATCATGCATAAAATTTACAGCTGAGTTATTAACTGAAAATTCACAGTAGAAGCGACCTGAAACCAAGCACATAAAAAACATAAAGACACTTGAAATACCCTGAAAACCCCAGTGTGGGGAAAACTAGCAAAGAGGTATTTTTATCGGGCTTCTAAGAGAATTATTACAGCAGCAATCAACAACATAAATATCTTACAGAAATTTCTTCCAGCAGAATGGCCACTTCTTGGCTGTACGGCCTAGGCAAATCTGGGCTGTACGTCCCTGCTCATTCCTCCTTGTACGGCCCAGGTATGGCCCTAAAGATCTCGACCTGTACGACTGCTCTACTGTTGGCTGGTATGGCCCTGACTGGCTGAGTGGTATGGCCCAAACTTGGCCCTGGTTCAGTTGCACGGTCTGGCCAGAAACTTGGCCTGCTCACCCTGCCTAATTCGACCCTTGACTTGGCCTCCTTAGCTGCCCATAATTGACCCCTTCTCTCAGTTGCTTGCCCTAGCTTCTTCTCTTGCCCAAGTGCGCTCTTTCTCTTGCTCAAATGAGTGTTATGTCCCTCTCACCCTTCAGCCTCCTTTTTAACACTCTAACTCACTTTTCCTAGAGTCTTCTAGAAGCCTCCAAAAATTCACTTTAGTGAATTATTAATTTCTAAAGTCAACTTACTTTTAGAAATTTGAGTAAAAGCCAATAAAAATCATTAAAATGATTTTTATGCTTTTCCTAAGTTAAAACTTAGGATATTATTAAATGTTGATCTGGGTAATTAAATTTATGTCCATCAGCTAGCCTTGGACGCATAGGTTGAGCTGAGACACCTTTTGAGCTACAAAATCAACACTCCCTCTTAGTGAGGAAGGTGTTCTGCACCACCCCCAACTTATCCCTGAAGAAGACAAACTTGCCTTTCATCAAGGCTTTCGTGAGAATGTTTGCCACCCGTTCTCCTGTAGGCACATATTGTAGTTTCACTGTCCCTTTCTACACATAGTCCCCGATGAAGTGAAATTTGATCTCAATGTGTTTGGATTTGTCATGAAAGACTGGATTCTTAGAGAGCTTGTTGCAACTCTGATTGTCATAGTGAATGACAGTCTCATCCAACTCCTGGCCAAACAAACCAATGAGCAGTTTTCGAAGCCAAATGGCCTCACATGCTGCTAAGCTAGCTGCCATGTACTCTACCTTAGTAGAGCTCAACGCCACTGACTTTTGTTTGCTGTTGAACCAGGAAACAACTCCCGATCCCAAGCTAAAACAACAACCTGAAGTACTCTTCCTGAATTTCTCTTCTTGTCCACAATGCTGCTTGTCCAATCTGCATCTGTAAATCCTGTCAGCTTCACCCCATCTCCCTGGATGTAGCTCAACCCATACTCGACTGTGCCACACAGATATCTTAGAACATGCTTCGCTACCACCCAGTGTATCCTCCTCGGCTCAACCAGGAACTGACTGAGTGTGTTAATTGCAAAGCATAGATATGGTCTAGTGTTGACCAAATACATCAGAGAGCCAATCAACTGCCTGTAAAGTGTAGGGTCCACTGCCTCTGATCTGGAAGCATTGATCTTCTTCCAGTTGGTCACCATGGGCGTAGACATAGGCTTGCAATCCAGCATCCAAACTCTTTACTGCATACTTATCTTGTCCAAGGAAAGTTTGACCATCAGACTCCCTCACCTCTAACCCCAAAAAGTAGTGCATCCACCCCAAATCCTTCATCTCATACTCCGAAGCAAGATCCCTCTTGCACTCTGCAATGAGCCTCTATGAACTTGTAAGAAACAAGTTGTCCACATACAACACAAGAATGGGCGACTCACCTCCAACAATATTGTAGTAGAGGTTAGAGTTTGCCTCACTCTTGGTGAAGCTCATCCCCTGCAAATAGTTGTCTATCCATGAGTACAATGCCCTGGGAGCCTGCTTGAGCCCATACAAGGCTTTCCTCAACTTGCAAACATGGGAATCTCCCACCTACACATCAAAACCCTTTGACTGCTCAATGTACACCTCCTCTTCAATGATGCCAATAAGGAAGGCCATCTTCACGTCCATCTCGTGGATCTTCCACCCCATCTCTGCTGCAATCGCGATTACTGCCCTGATCGAAGTGTATCTCGCCACTGGGGCAAATGGTTTATCATAGTCGATTCCCTCCTTCTGAGAGAACCCCTTAGCCACAAAGCAGGCTTTGAACTTCTCCACACTGCCATCTACATCGTGCTTGATCTTGTAGATCTATCTCAAGCCGATCACTGGTTTCCCCTTTGGTCGGGGCACAACCTCCCATACATCATTCTTCATGATAGAAGCATACTCCTCCACCATGGCATCTCTCCACACTTGCTGCTGTGATGCCTCCTTATAGCTGGAAGGCTCGACCTCCAACAACTTGCTCATTAGAGCCATGTAATTGGAAAATCTCTGTGGTGTTCGACTCTCTCGAATTGAAGTCCTATGAGCATCCACGTACTCCCGTGCCTCTCTCAAGGTCTGCTCTGCCCATCCAGTCTTCCTCCTAATAGTAAAAGGAGTGTCCTGTACTGGAGGAGCCTCCTGCTCCTCATCTTGATCTGCAATCTGATCATCTGTGCTTGCACTTGTAACCTGTGTCTCCTCAGTCTTTTGAGTCTCTAGCTCCTAATCCCTTGCTGCTGTTGCACCAGTATCATGAGCCTTCCTCAAGGCTCTGTCCTCCTCAAACTTCACATCCCTCCTGACCACAATCTTCCTCAAGGAAGGAATGTAGACTCTGGATGCTTTGGAATTTTTGCTGTAACCAACGAAAACCCCCTTCTCAGCAGTGGCCTCAAGCTTTGTCCACTTCTCTGAAGGGACATGACAATAGACAAGGCATCCAAAATCCCTAAAGTGTCCAACCTCTGGTCTCCTCCCTGTAAATACCTTCTCAGGAGTCTTCCTCCCCAACACCTTGTGAGGACTCTTGTTCTCTATGTAAACTGCAGTGTTGCAGGCCTCTGCCCACAAGAATCTAGGAAGATCTTGATCATACAACATAGCCTTCGCAGCCCCAACAATGGCCTTGTTCTTCCTTTCTGCCACCCCGTTCTGTTGAAGGTTGTATGGAACAGTCAACTCCCTCTTTATCCCAACACCTGCACATAAATCCTTGAAGGCCTTTGAGGTATGCTTGCCTCCATTGTCGTCTTGATCTTTCTGCCCATCTGGTTCTCCACAAGAGCTTTGAACTCTTGGAACCAACTGAGAACCTTGTCCTTGGTTCTCATGAAATAGATCCAGGTCTTCTTGGAATGGTCATTGATGAAGGTGACATAATACTCGTACCCACTCAAGGATACTGATGACATGGGCCCACATACGTCTGAGTGTATCAAGGCAAGGATGCCTCTTGTCCTGCTGTCACTGTTTGGTAAAGTTGTCTTAGTGTACTTCCCGATAGCACACCCCTTGCATACCTGATGATGCTTTGTGCTAAAATCTGGAAGTCCTGTCACTATCTCCTTGAGCACTTTGATTGCTCCATGATGCAAGTGCGCCATCCTCCTATGCCACAACTCTGCCATGTCACATGTACTGCTCACCAATGCTCGGGTTGGCTCAAACTGAAGCCTATACAACTTCTCTCTCCTGACTCCAATCACTTTAGCAATCTTGGAGTCCTTGGGCCTGATGTACACTCTCCCATCCTGAAATGAGATCACATAGCCCCTATCCTCCAAAGCTGAAATTGATATCAGGTTCTTTGTGATACCTGGAACGTATAGTGCATCTCTCACCATCAGTGGCTTCCCCAACTCCCTCTAAAATGTCACTGTCCCATGGTCTGCTGCCTGACACTTGGCATTATTGCCCATCTTAATCATGAGGTCCATCTCCTCCTCCTTCAAGCTGGAGAAGTAATCCCGCACTCCAGTCATGTGACTAGAGGTGCCATTGTTTATATACCATACACCTGAATTGGATGAACTAGAGAGACATGCAATGAGTGAGAACTCATTCTCAAATCTAGTTGCAAACTCATCAACTTCTGCTGAAGTTGACACAGCCATGTGTGACTTCTTGCTGCCCTTCTTCTTGTTTGGGCACTGACTGGCAAAATGTCCTAGTTTGTGACAGACAAAACATTTGATTTTGCTGAAATCCTTCTTCTTTTCACTTTTTGAAGTTTGACCCCCACTAGGGCCTTTCTTCCTTCCGAACTTGCCCTTTCCAGCTAAGGCAAGGTTCTCCTCATCCTTAGTTTTAGGCTGACTGGCGTATGTGGTACTAACTCTCAACTCCTCCCGAGTAAAGTTGTCCTAAAGCCTCTCCCAATCAGGGAGTTTCTCCCGTGCTACCACTCCTCGGACAAACATATCCAACTGCTTGGTGAAGCCATTCAAGGCTGTCCTCACCAGTTGAGTATCATCCAAAGTCTCCCCAACTGCTCCCAACTCATCTTTGATTTGAGTGAACTTAGTGAGATATGTAGCAACTAAATCTCCCCTAGCCATCTTTTTGCTTCTGAGTTTCTCCTTGAGTAGCATCTTCCTGCTTTAGGTTATCTGACTGGTACAATGTGGTTAGGGCCTCCCACATATCCTTAGCTATCTTCTTACCAGAAAGATGAGGAATGATGTGGTCTTTGACTCCATCAACTATGATTCTCCTTGCCTTCACATCCTTCCTGAGATGAGCTGGTTGTTGTGCTGGATCTGCTGGAAGTACTGCTGTCCCTTTAACAAACTCCCACAATCCTTGTTCCTCCAGCACTAGACCAATTCTCTCTCTCCATAGGTTCCTTCCAGTTTATCCTCGAACCTCAAGCCCGCATTAGCCATTTTATCAGCTGCCCTAGCTCACACGCTCTCTTGGACAGTTCGACCCCTTGCTGATTTGATCTTTGGTTCACCTGAAAATCAACTTGGCTCCTTTTATTCAGAGGTTGAGCTTTGATACCATGCTAATTTCTTTTAAACTCAACAACATAAATTAAATGCCAATATTTTATTAACCTAGAAATTACTCTATGCTGATATAATTTCTAAAAACCATGCATAAATTTTACAGCTGAGTTATTAACTGAAAATTCACAGCAGAAGCAACCGGAAACCAAGCACATAAAACATAAAGACACCAGAAATACCCTGGAAACCCCAGTGTGGGGAAAACCAACAAAGAGGGGCTTTTATTGGGCTTCTAAGAGAATTCTTACAACAACAATCAACAACATAATTTTTTACAGAAATTTCTTCCAGTAGAATGGCCACTTCTTGGCTATACGGCCTAGGAAAATATGGGTTGTACGACCCTACTCATTCCTCCCTGTACGACCCAGGTATGGCCCTGAAGATCTCGGCTTGTACGACTTGCACAAACTCAACCCTGTACGACCACTCTGCTGTTGGCTGGTATGGCCCTGTGTACGACCCTAACTGACTGAGTTGTATGGCCCAAAATTGGCCTTGGTTCAGTTGCATGGTCTGGCCAGAAACTCAGCCTGCTCACCCTGCCTAATTCGACCCTTGACTCGGCTTTCTTAGCTGCCCAAAATTGACCCCTTCTCTCAGCTGCTTTCCCTAGCTTCTTCTCTTACCCAAGTGCTCTCTTTCTCTTGCTCAAATGAGTGTTGTGTCCCTCTCACCCTTCAGCCTCCTTTTTAACACTCTAATTCAATTTTCCTAGAGTCTTCTAGAAGCCTCCAGAAATTCACTTTAGTGAATTATTAATTTCTAAAGTCAACTTACTTTTAGAAATCTGAGTAAAAGCCAATAAAAATCATTAAAATGATTTTTATGCTTTTCCTAAGTTAAAACTTATGATATAATTAAATGTTGATTTGGGTAATTAAATTTATGTCCATTAGCTAGTCTTGGACACATAGGCTAAGCTAAGACACCTTCTGAGCTACAAAATCAACATCACTAACTACAACATCCATTATAATAGAGACCTCAGGATAATTAGCAAGGAAAACTTCAAGGTTCTTAATCAAACCACATACCCTAATAGCTTTGGAATCAATCCCACAAACATTCCTATAAGGTCTTGTGATTTCTAATCCTAACTCATTCATGACCTTTAAAGTCATCACATTAGCAGATACCCTAGAATCAAACATACAATTACGAAGCCAGAGGTCATTTACTGCTAAAGAGATGAAAAAAGGTGCATGTTCCTCCTTACTTCTTTCAAAATGATTGGGTTGTAATAATATAGTAGGATCCTCAGAGTTCTCTTCGACTCTTAAGAACCTTTTTACCTTGTCCCTCAAAAGAAGGAATCTTCATTATCTCAATAAGGGGGACATGTACATTAACCTTTTCCAAAATACTATCCATATCATTATTCAAGTCTATATCATCATTCTTAGGCAAGATTGGCCGAGGAGAAGGGCTATCACTTGATGGTAAAGGGGGCCTTGCCCGAGGAAGTCTAGATCACTAGGAAGGGTTTCAGGCGCATTCTTCTTTCTAGTATAAACTTGATATTTTCTTTTCCTGAGCCTTTCCTTTGATTCTTCATCCTTTTGATTCAAAATTTCCAACTTTTCTTTCCTAGCAGCCTCTTGCTTACTTCGTTCAAGTTGTTTTAAGGTTACAGTGTAATACTCTTGGGAAGAGATAATATAAATGGGGTCCAATGTATTAATATAATTCATGACATCACAACTATCATAGTCCTCACCATGAAGTCTAGGACATTCATGTTCCCAATGAGAATCATTACGAGGCAAGCACCAAGGAACAACTTCTTGATTAACCATATCGGTAGGTGCTAGGGTATTAGGCCCACTTTGTTGGTTAGGGGTTCTAGGCTTCCATCTTGGATTTCCTCTTTGTTGTCTATTACTGTTGTATGGAGGTCTAGGAGGAAGATTTTGTTGTTGAGTCCTTTCTAGGTTTTGTCATCCTACTCATAAGAAGGTTTTGATTTTGCGTAAATTCAATGGACATTTGCTGAAGCTTTTTATTTATGAGGGTCATAGGATCTTGAGTAGGTTAAGCGTTGTTCAAAGTCCTAGGCTTGATCTTAACTTTAACACGAGGAACATGAAAAGGTTCCACTTTGGAGACCAAAAGGTTGTCCTCAATCTTAGCGGCTTGCTCTTGTGCGTCTACAAGGGTCTTTGGGGCCTTATCCTTGAGCATGAATCCAAATTTCCCTTCAAAGGCATTTGCATATATGAGAAGAATAACATCATCCTTTGGGCTAATGTCATCAGGGATTTGTTTAAGTAAATTTTCAAATTTAGTATCAAATTCTTTTATCGATTCATTCTCTTTCTTCTTTATCTCATTAAATTGTATCATTAATTGTTGATTTTTGTAGCTTCGGGCAGGTATTCTCACGTGCCCTAGGTGTTGGACATGTGAGAATCGTCGTGGGCACCACATCCATTCTTCGTTTGAAGAAAACTGCCATTGGAATGAAGTTGGGGCTTCATGGGTTTGGTGGTGGGCTTTGTGGATTTGTGTTGGTGCTTCACACCCACAAGAAAGTCTAATTTGATGTTGACTTGTGGAGGGGCTTCTATGTTGACCCCTAAGACTTGTATATAAAGGAGAGAGGTCATTGTGACACTTCATATGGTGTAGAGTGTGGGGAGACATGATGGAGTTGGCATAAGTGAGTCTTCACTTGTGCCAAGGAGCTTGGTGATTTCAGCAAGGGAATGTTTGTAACTCTAGCAAATCTGGCCTAGGAAGAAACTGTATGAGTGGAGCGGATCGTACGGATGTGTTCATACAGGTCTTCGTGCATGTATGCGGGTTGCGGCGGGCAGAGTTGCGTATGTATGCGGGTTACAGGAAGGTGAATCGCGTATGTATGCGGGTTGCAGTGGGCATAGTCGCGTATGTACGCGGGTTGTAGTAAGGTGAATCGTGTACATGCATACAAAGGTTTCTGGGCAGGAGCAGTTCCGTATAGGTTGGTGTCAACAACAATATAGGTGACGACAACAGGCCATACAGGTGGTCTGCAGTAGATTTATGGGCAGAGGAAATTTCCAGGGATTTGCTGAGGTTTGGTTTTCTGATTTTTCTGGTTATTGGAGGACAAGGTTGTTCTCAGATTTTGGTGGATTTGTATTGGCTGGGAGGGCTGTTTTTTCCCTTAGAATTTATGAATTTGATAAAGTTACAGAACATAAATTTTGTGTCTCATATGTATTGATAATTCATCTCTGATCTTGTTTTTTCCGCACATATATTTTCAGTGTAAAATTGTTCAATGATAACAACTAGGGTTTACTGTCAGCTCACTAGGAAGCAATTTTCAGATCTAAAAATTAGTCACATAGAGTTGCATGTGAAAATTGACATTAACATTCTGGGACCCCTCTTAGTACCCCATCTTTTCATAAAGACATCATGGAAGGCGTCCCAAGTTTTAATACTCTTATCACGAAGACTATTATACCATTTCCTAACATCTTCAACCAAAGAAGTAGGAAAAAATTTCATAGCCACATCTTCATCATCATTATTAAGAGGGTTACTCTGAAAGGATGCCCAAAAGTTATCTAAATTTCTTCAGCAATAATGACATTATTACTAGATAATTTAGGCAACCACTTATTGAACCTTTGAGGCATAACACGCGGGTATCTTGGGATTTCGGACATATCTAAAGGCTTGAAGGCATCGATGACCCATGGTTGTTAAGCCATTGGAGATAAAGGAAGTCTTCCTCTAAATAAAGACCTCACTACAAGAGAATTATGAGGAGGTCTTCTTTGGTAGACGTTGGTAGGATTAGCAAACCTTCTATTAGGTTCTTGATTAGTGTTTTGAACACTTGGGTTTTGTGGAGTTGCCAGATGATCATGTTAGACAAGATGTGCATAAGAAAGAAGGTTCTCTCTCAATGGAATCGCTAGGTAAGCTATCTAAAGAAGGCTTTGAAGTAAGCTCACCAAAGGTTGTTGAATCATAGACTTCGAATTTCGAGAAGAATGATTCAATTCTCCTTGGCAACAATGCCAAAATGTTATCAACCAAACTAGCACTTGTGCAAAGCCTTCACAAGGTGCTTTTAAAGTGTAACATATGGAAGTAATTGCCACTGTCACCAGCAAGTACTTCCCTCGTTTTAGTGAAGGATAAAGATCCAATGCAAAAGAGGCTTCCCTAGCAACCCTAAGGGATCCTATAACAAGCTAAAGGCAAGTCTGCACCCCCTTATCTCAGTTACTTGATTAGCTAGGTCAAAGCTAAGGGCAAGGTCAAGGTGAATTAGACAAAGCAAGTTAATTGTGCTTGTGTGAGGAATGTGGCTAAGGCAATGATGTCTAAAAATAAATTAAATGTTCCAAAACAATAGCTAAAAGAAAAGAGAAAAAAAGGGGCTGATACACTAGCTATAAAAAAGAAAAGTAATTGCTGCAATAAAACTTGAAATAATAGATAGTATACTTCAACAATGACAAGTTTATAACAACAATAGTAAATCAGTCCTAAATTAACAAGAATGCAATGGAAGATATGTCAAATGTTAAGTAAAAGACTATCAAAACATATGCTAATGATTGCTTGAAAGAAAGAAAGAGTGTTAGATGAATGCAATACGATGAAACCCTAATGCCTGAAAATGCAATTAATGCAGGAATGATAATGTTAGAGGATGATCCTAAGCTAAGATGCAAGGCGTTAGGCTATAGATGATGAGGAGTGAAATGCACATGCAAAATCGTAAGGCTATCACCAAGTCGTTCGGAGAGAGAAAGCTAAACTAGGGTTTTATATCACTTGCAACAAGAGAAAGATTAGTACCTTCTTAAGTCTTTGGGCATATGGAGTCAATGCAACACCTTCAATGAAGGCTAAAAGCAAGAGAAGACTCGAAGATCAAAATTCTAGGATTATACAATCATAAGCCTAGGCTTAACCTTCTAGGAAACAAACCCTAGAGTTTATACAATCATAAACCCTAGGTGCCATCGTAATTCTTCTAGAGTGTCTAGCAAGAGATCAAGTGGAACTAGGTCAAACCCTAGAATTTATATAATCAAAAACCCTAGATTCTAACCAATAAAGACAAGGTTAGGGGGATGTACAATCACAACCCCTAACTTGACCTTAAATGCTTCAACAAAATTAAGATGGATAAAACAAGGGAAGGGATGAACAATTACAATCCTTCCTTAGGGTTTCTAACAAAATTATTCAAGAAAACAAGATAACATTCAACTTGTCAACCATTTGATAGAGCATCCACCTAAAATACCATGAACAAACATAAATACTTGGAAAGAATACCAAATCGCTATGCATGAGGAAACCCCAATTTCATGAAAAATCCACCAAAACAAGATAAAGCATCCACAAGATTACTCCTCCAAAAGTGCACATAAATACTCCATGATGAAAAAGAAGATAAGAAGACAAGTTATAATGATTCTCCACAAGTGTAAGTTATGTTTTGCATATGAGGAGAGCTAGCCTTCTTATATGAGGAAATCGTAGTGCTTTAACCCTCAAAAGCCCCTAAAAACATAAAATATCCATGGTACAAGGTGGATAGGTCAAGGCTGACCCCCAAAATAGCCTCCAACAAAAAGATAACATGAAAATACATCAAAACATCTCCCCAAAAGGTGACACATGTGGAGTGAGAGCCTCCAAAGGCCATGATGTCATGCTCTAAAGGTGCAAAGGTGTCTCCAAAGGCCACATCACTCCATGAAAAGATGCAAGCATCATCAAAGGTCATGTCTCTCACCCCAAGGGTCATGTACAATCACGATCAAATGCCAACTCATCATCAAGAGGGATACTCCCATGCTAGGTTGGCTCAACAAGCATCCAAGCATGATGCCATCATTACAAGTGCAACGTGCAAGGGATAGGGTGTGACACCATAGGTGAAGAGAGCTCTGTTATCCACCAAGTTGCACTAGGATGGACTTGCAGTTGAGCCGCCAAAGATTGAACATTCATATGTTCAAAATCAGAGTTTAGAAGCACTTTTTCGCATTTCGATCCCCTGATGGGGCCTTGTAATTGTATCTAGCATGATGAACTTGTAAAAGACTTAGCCTCCTAAGACTAAGTCATGAGTGCACATCTCTAGAGTGTT
>JZKD02S1939533.1:9807-23069 GCA_000966675.3 Picea glauca
AGTCAAATCATTCATGGGCCTTGCAGGATACTACAAAATATTTATTGAAGGATTCTCAAGGATTACACACTCGATCACTTCCTTGCAAAAGAAGGGTGTGAAGTTTCAGTGGACAATGGAATGCGAAAAGAGTTTCCAGCACTTGAAGCATATATTAACCAATTCTCCAATACTAAGGATTGTTGATCCAATGAAGTCTTCATTATATGTACAGACACATGTAAAGAAGGACTTGGTGGAGTCCTTAATCAGAATGGATATGTTATATGTTATGAATCAAGGAAGTTGAAAGAGCATGAAAGGATATATGCTACTCATGATTTAGAGTTGGCAACCATAGTGCATGCCTTGAATATGTGGAGACAATACCTCATGGGGAAAAGGTTTGAGTTAAGGAAAAACCATAATGGTTTGAAATATTTATTTGGAAAACCAACTCTAAATGCTAGATAAAGCAGATGGTTAGAATTTCTCAGTGAATATGACTTTCATATAAAGCATATCAAAGGGAAAGAGGACAAGGTAGTTGATGCACTTAACAGAAGGGTGCATGAGTTACATGCTACATCCATCAACAAGTACCAATCCGATTTGAAGGACAAAATCTTGGAGGATGCAAAATCAGATTTACATTACATGGAAATGGTAAAAAAATTACAACAAGGTATTTTGCAGCGGAAATTTGAAGATTACAAGCTGGGAGAGGATGAAGTTCTCATTTACAGAGGTCGAATTTATGTGCCAAATTCCCCATAATTGAAGAATCTAATATTGAAAGAAATGCATAATGTACCTTATGATGGGCACCCAATGTATCAAAAAACTATTGCAGCTGTCAAGAGGCAATATTATTGGCCAGGTATGAAGTGGGAAGTTGTAGAGTTTATTGCCAAATGTTTAGAGTGTCAAAAGGATAAGGTTGAGCATAAGCACCCAACTTGGTTACTACAACCATTACCAATTCCTGAGTGTAAATGGGAAGTTGTGACAATGGATTTCATCACCAAGCTGCCCAAAACAAACAAGTAACATGATTGTATCATGGTAGTAGTGGACAAGCTTACCAAAGCTTCCCATTTCATTCCAATGAATCTCACTCATAAGGAAACTATTGTTGTTGATATTTATATGAAGGAAATTGCTCGACTGCATGGTATACCCAAGAAAATTGTGTTTGACAGAGATCCCAAGCTTACATTGAAATTTTGGAAAGGATTATTTAAAGGATTTGGAACAAATTTGAATTTCAACACAACTTATCATCCATAATATGATGGGAAAACAAAGAGGGTGAATCAAGTGATCGAGGATATGTTGAGGATGTATGTGATGTATAAACCATCAAAATGGGAAGACTACCTACACTTGGTAGAGTTTTCTTATAACAATGGGTACCAAACATCTCTAAAGATGAGCCCATTTGAGACACTTTATGGAAGAAGGTGAAACACACATGTAAGTTGGGACAACCCAACATATAGAGCAGTAGTTGGGCCAGAACTACTCAGAGAAATGGAAGAGCAGGTGTTGAAAATAAAACAGAATTTAAAGGCTACTGAAGACATGTAGAAAAGCTATGCAGACAAGGGCATAAATCACAGGGAGTTTAAAGTGGGTGATCATGTATGTTTAAAAGTGAAGGCCAATAGAGGTTCCCTAAAGTTGGGAAATTGTTCAAAGTTGGAAACTTGTTTTTGTGGGCCTTTTAAAATCCTAGAGAGGATTGGGCATGTGGAATATATGCTTTCATTTCCTGCATCCATGTCTATTCATAATGTATTCCATGTATCATTGCTCAAAAAGTATATACCAAATGTTAATCATGTTATTGATTGGAATGTGATTTAGGTGGAGCAAGAAGGTGCTTTTCAGGTGCATCCGATGTGCATTCTGGACCGGAAGATCAAGCATATTTGGAATTGAGACATAGAGCTAGTAAAGGTCCAATGGACCTGGTATGGTCCTGAGGATGCAACTTGGGAGTACGAGGATGCTATGTAGGAATAATACCTGCATCGTTTTTAGGGTTTTTGAACTTTTGGTTGTATATGTATATATATAATGCTCTGAGGACAATGCATAAAACAAGGGGAGGGGGATGTAACTCCCCAAGACCCAACCCCAATTGTTAATGTGAATATGTTTTATAGGTTGGTGAGCCGGGTTATTATAAGTCATGAGGCTTATGTGTTGATTAGGTCGGAGAGCCTAGATGCTTAAAGGCCAATGAACCTATTTTTTTATATGTAAATACTCATATCATTAATATAATACATCGTTGCATGTAGAACGACCATGATAAAAGAGTATGGGGGACTAAAATCCACTAGGAAGGGAAAGGGAAGGGATATGAGCCTAGAAATGGGGCTAAGCGAGAGGGATTATTTCCAAAGGAATATTATAATATTATTCCTAAAGATTATGGTGAGGATAATTGTGTTATCCTAAGTTCTTATGGGAAGGTGAATGAATCCCAAGTGGAGAGAAAACAAGCTTTTGGAGAGCCATGTGTCATTCAGGGCACATGCAAATATATGTGGGGAAATTTGTCTGTTTTGGTATCTTTTCCTCACACACTCATCCATTCTCTCCATTGTTGAACCTCGACATCATTCACGTACCTCTGGAGCCTGCACGCACTGCTGCAACTACCCCGTACTTCTTATTATCACCAATAAACTGCATTCCTCCTGGGAGGCACAACACACCAGTAGCTAACCGAGTCAGTGTTGTACCTTTATGTTATGAGCTACGCCTATACCAAACTCATAGGTTGTTGTTGTTGACCATCACCCGTACCTTTACTATTATGTGTAGTGCCCTATTCCTTACCTGAGTGTGGTTTCTACCACCACCTCTTCCATATTTTTTTTTGTGTTACTGCCTTCACCTGAGTCGATACCTGGTTTACTATAGTGTTGGATTGAAGAAGCGGGTTTTCAGGCCCGTGGGATTGAAGAGGCAGGTTGTCAGGCTTGTGAGAAACTCTCTCTAGGTGAGAGAACTGTTGGGAATTAAATTCCTAAAGTAGCCCAAATGTAGTTATAGTGCTCTGAGACTTCATGTTCGACCTGTTGCTGAAGCCCTGGAAGGGAAGCGGGGTAATCAAAGGACTATTGAGCAGAGAAGGGTCACACTTCCTAGGGTGGGACATGCATGTGGGAATGAGATATTTTAGGCTAGTAGTTTGAGTTGGCTCCTGGGACAAGATCCTTCCTGTTGTCTGTATTGTCTCAGCCTAGCTAGGAATCCATTTACCCGTGTCAAGTTTAGTCCCAGCTTAGGGGTGACCCACTACTGAGAGATTTGAGCAACATGGTCAAAGACTGGGAGGTTCATGGAAGGTCTGCATGCAGTTGGTGGTATTATAGAAAAGATAAGTATCAATTATGTGTCCAATTGCATGCTATGTATTTGTACATGTCTTTATAATTATGATTATTTCCTATGTATGTTGTATGTATAGGCCTATTATTAATTATGCATGATTCTATGCATTAGAATAATGTATCTTTTTGTATTAAATTTGTATAAATATATACAGTAGAAATGAATAATTGTTACATGGCATAGCCCAGCAGCCTAAAGCTGAGATGCTACAATTTGGTTTCAAAGCTAAGTAAGAGTATGTTATGGAGTAGCATGGACTAGCCTGGAAGGCTGGGGATGTTACAACAGGTGAAGGTTGTCAAGATAGAAATCATGAAAAAGGATATTGTTGAGACATGAGAACCCCGTGGTAAGCCATGATCTCCCTAGAATATGTTCTGATGTGGCAATACAAGCCGAAGGGATGCCTCGATAGAGCAATTATGAGGGATGCCTCGACTATAAGGCTCAATGAAGTCTTTATAACTCTTCCTTTGTGAGAAATCCTTGGCAAGGAAAGATGGATCACCCAAGGGAATCTATAGCATAGAAGGGGATGCCTCAGCCTAGGCCTGGGCCTGGAGGGTGTGTGACCACAAGGAAGAGGAGACTTTGATAATTCTTATAAACTATTGATTGGGATCATGCACACAATGGATATGTCAAGGAAAAACAACGAGTTAAGATAGAAAGACATCCATATGGATGCAAATCCATGAACTACACAAATAAGTATTTTTCTATATTATGATATTTTCCTCTTGAATTTTGCACAACAATAAAATGTTTTTGCATGAAATTGTGATTAATATGCTTGTTTTCCAATATTATTGAAGGCAGGTGATGAAGGCCAAGAGTTTGGAAAGGACCCGACCAAGAAACAAGATCAATATTTCTGAAGGAACCAAATGAAAAAGGCATGAAAAGTGTTACTAAGAAAGAACACCGAGGACAATTTCCCTTTTAAGGGGGAGGGGATTGTAACACCCCTGTTTCCCCCAACTTGTAATTAATCATTAATTATGATCACCATGCTATGGCATGGGAACATTGTAAATGTATTATTGTTTAGATTGCTAATAACTGACTGTGGGGGTGAAGCCTTGAAGTATTGGCCATGATATCACTAGAGGAAAGAGTGAGGAAACAATAGAGATGGTTTATTATGTCAAAATGACCCAAATTCTCCTTGTTGAAATAATAAGCCTCATCCTGATCTGAAGGAAAAATCAGTTAATGAAAGAAGGACAGGTAGTTGAACAATCAACTACCCTCATGAATGAAAGAATGGAGAGTCTGGYTGAAGTACTACATAGTGCATTTTTTTTGCAAGCCCAGACTAACCCAAGTTTCTTCTGACATAAGGAAAGGGACARGTCCAGAACCTTCCTGGGGAGGAAAAAGGTGTGCAAGAATACACATGAAGGAATATAAGAAGGATACACACTRGGAGGGGGRGTGTGCRACCAAGGATATGCAGAGAGAAAGAGGAAGACCACGTGAGGATCTCCAGCTGAGAAGAAGAACTGGAAKATTAAGTTGTTATGGTTATTGGAGAGAAGAAGAGAAAGGATMCTTGAGAATTGTAGAAAACAGGACCTAAGCAGAAGGTCACGAGCTTGATGCAGAGGGAGCATCTGATAAACCTCACAGCGRCTGTGACAGAGAAAGAAACTCTGAGAAACTGCAAAATGTTCCCTAGTAATATCATGGCTTGGAACGAGGGTGGCCAAAGTGCTAAAAATGAATGCCTCTGAACCTATGGTTGGGTGGAAAGGTGAACACCCACAGTCAGTGGTTGATGATTGACTACAATAGATAAGTATTTCATTTACCCTGTGCACTAGAATTGAAATGCATGATTTGAATGTCTGTGTCTATGACTAAGATTTTCAGGGCTTGATTTATATTAGAAATGCTTATCATTCCTCTATAAACCCATGCATTTGAATGGTTTTCTATTTTCCTCTTCTTAGTAGCATGAGAACCGTTATACGTAGGTCTGTAAATGAATCTAAGAATACATTTACGATCTTTGTATTGGTTGGAAAATCCTTAAGGGAATTTTCCCCAAGGATTGACTTTGTCATGTAAGAGTCGGGGTAGCTTTAGCTGAAATATTTCAGTCTTGTTGATCTCTCAAATTTACCTTCAAGGGATTACTAAATTCGATCTCTATGGAGGGCGAGCGCCTCCTTCAAACCATTTGTTTGTGTGACCGAGAGCTCATTTCCACAAACCTAACCAAATAATGGCTAAGAGTAGAGTGTACAAACTCAGGGATTGTTAGAGAATCCATATGACCAAGACCTTAGAACCCTTCGCTAGGTCTGAAAGGAGATAAGCTATTATGGCTTCAGAACTCTTGGAGTTCGGAGCTCCAATATTATATGACTTTACAACCTCTAAAACCAACCAAAGGTAACCTGCTAGTTCAATTATCCCCGAGGTTGACCAACATCTGGCGGTATCTTAACCATGACCGTGGGATCTGTACCACTGATTAAACCCTGACCCACTTACCGGTCACGAAGTAATGCGAGCCGTAGATCCGAGGATACTCAGGATCTTCCATGACCGTTGGTTCTACACCGTGGTCACCCAGAAGTTGACCACTTTGGGAGAAAAGAGGTGTCATAACACCAAAACCCTGAATGTTAGAGTTGTGAATTAATGTGAGTTGTGGATCTAGGGAGTCCATTGAGAACCCCTCCCAACTGCCTGATCAACTAGTAGAAGGATTTGCATATAACACTTTGGGGAAGTCCTACTCCGGGAGAAAAGGAGTGTTAAGTAGGTAGAACCCCCAAATGCTGAACTCATGAAGTGACGAGAGCTGTATATATGAGGACACTTCGGGACCTTTCCTGACCGTCCAATCTAAGTCACATTCAGTCTGACGTTGACCACTCTGGAAGAAAGGGAGTGTTAAATGGGTAGAACCCTCGAACGTCGAAGTCGTGAAGTAACATGAACCGTTGAACTGAGGACACGTGAGGATTCCTACTGACTGTTGGATCTAGATTGTGGTCATCCCAACGCTGACCACTCGGGGCGCAAAGATGAGATTACACAACCAAACCCCTGAAATCCGAAGTCATGAAGCAACATAGGTTGTAGATCTGGGGATCTACGTGGAATTGTCTCGACCATGGGATAAAAAGTAGTGGGAGGTGGCTGGGAGGAGTTTGGAACTCTGGGAGGTTTAGGATGTTAGAAATTATTCTCCAAAAGGGTTGAAGGTCGGAGCTACGTGGAAGGACCTCGAGAGTCTATGAATTTTGCGRGTATGTTCATAACAACACGATGAGAAACCTTGCYGAAGGCCAGAGCCACGTGGCAGGAKYTCAGGACTTCAAGACTCCGGGAATGGTTCTRACATGGATAGGAAGGATGAAGGGCCGAAGGCTTGGKGATTGTAAAGGAACGAGGAACATCCCYTGTAACCACCTCTCTAACAACCATTTTATCACTAAGGGATGACAACCATTGTCAAGKCCATGCCARGTGGAATGGTACGTCGAACGAGGCAAACCCAAGTGGGTKCCATGTGGCCTTTGACCAATGATGCCTSAAGAGCTTTAGAAAGGCATAAMTTCCAATCCATAGCTCAGATTGGAACATGGTAAYAGTCGTTGGAAATCTCTTGATGAGAAAAAGGTGATGGGGATCTCTGGAAGAGGATTCGAGATGATGGAGGAAAGTKAAATTTTGATGCCCCATCCCTTAAAAAGGTACTTAAGGGGTTGGGTGTGTTACACATTCATACCATATGTGTGTGGCCACTTTTTTTCACTAGCCTACTATTGGGATGCTTCACTCCTGCTTTGGGTTTGCTTCCCTTCTCGCGGGGCCTTTCCCTTTCAGGAGTACATGATATTGAATTTGAGTTTTGTTGTTGCGGTTGCTTATGATTTGTTTTATATCATGATGGATAAGAAGGCATGTATGTTGGCAACAACCCTTTGCCTTCTTTTTTGGGTCAACAACACCTCTCTTTCACATCGATTGGGTTTCTCCTTAGCATGGAAGGCACGCGTCTTTCTCAATTTATCAAGTCTGTTTTTATGTATGTTGGAAATTTATAAATATATTGTTGTTTTCAAGAACCCTCGTTGTCAACAATAAGGTGCAAAAGTAGATTCTTCCTAACATCCTCCTATAGGAAAAACTAAGCTTTTGGTGCCTTAGATTATCCTTAATAACTCTTAATTGTAAAATATGCTTTTGATTTTGAGTTGGTTAACCACATGACTAAAATTAGAATTTTTGTTTATTAGGCAACCACTTTCTCATAGGGGGTTGGGAGGTTTTCACGAACTACTTACACTTTTTTTATAATTACAGTTCACCGCCTTACAATTTTACTCATAGTGCAAAATCCAAATCACCTTCCTTCCAAAAGCCTAAAAAGAAAGGGGTGAGATGGTAAAAACCCATTAGAATTAAATGCTCTAGATATTGCACATGGATTCTTATTCTTTCTCATTGAGTAAGAGTTTAACTATAACTGTATAAGTCAAAATATTGTGTTTTTTTTTATGAGTTTGATTTTTTTTTATTTTTTTTTAAATATGATATGCTATATAACTATATAACTGGACTTTTTAAAAAATGATCAACTATACAACTATACACCTGAATTTTTAGATTTAAAAAAAAATATAATCGACTATACAACTATCGGTGAAATAACATTTTATTATTATATATTTTCAAAAATTATATAAATTCACCAACTCAAATCTGTAATTCTTATTCAACCTCCATTTCTATTTTCAAAAGTTATACAAATTAACTAAAATCTTTAATTCTTACTCAACCTCCACTTCTCTTTTCAAGAATAATACTCAATTCATGCAAGTCCATGTTGTCCACGTGTATAGTATGACTCTATAACTGAAATTTTATTATTTATAGTTTTTTTTTTTCAATAAATCCACTCACTTAAATATTGATGTCCCATCCCATCCATTTAATTTATAAGTTTATATTAATCTATAAACAATAAAAAAAAATTAAAATTATAAAACATACTTTATTTTTAAAATTAAAAAAAAAAATAAACTTATAAAAACATACTTTATTTTTTATATATATTAAATATTTTGTGAAAATGGAAGAATACAACGTTAACCTAATTTGATTACACTTTGAAAACTATATTCCTTTATTTTTAATATATATTAAATATTTTGTGAAAATTTTGTGAATACAACGTTAACCTAATTTGATTACACTTTGAAAAGTATATTCTCTACTATCAATGAAACTAATAATTTACAAATCATCATCCACCCTTATAAAGTTATTATCAATGCTTCTAATTAAATTTATATGGCATTAAAATTATTTGATACTTATTTTTAATTATTAAAATCCCTTTGAAAATCTCCCCTATAAAGCTATTATCAATGTTTCTAATTAAATTTATATTACATTAAAATGATTTGATACTTATGTTTGATTATTATAAGCCCTTTAAAAATCAAAGTTATTTTCATCATATTACCTTTTAGCGAATGATTCCACATAATCCCGTAAAAGTTTGATTAGTTAAGATTCATTTAGCGAATGTAAAATAATAAATATGAATCTAAAGTCATAAATATTTCATATTCCTTGTTGTTGCTGCTCTAGAAGTTGATATATTTGATAAGGGTGGATGTTGATTTACTCTTCAATGAGTTCGATGATGATAATATAATGATGAGATGTTTTTATTCTTCTCAAATTTTAAACAAACTTTACATTATTTAAGTAATTGAACATTTGGACAAAATTCTTAGATTTAATATCTTCAATAATGCTAAATCCTTGGTCATATCTCAAATTTTTATTAATAATTTTCTTGAATTTATAATCAAAATAGACAAATCTTTGTACATGACTGAAGTTTTGGTTATAATTTTTTTTATCAAATTTATAAGAGTTCGATCAATTTATTTTTAGTTTACTTGGAATTTTAGCATTGACCTTGTCTTAAAGTTCTATGTTTTGGCCCTTCTCGTTGGAATTTGACGACATAAATCTGAACCATATCACAATTTTTTGTTGTTTAAATTCCATTTTTGAATGCATAAATGGATTCAATGTGCTGAAAAACCCCTGGGGCACTTGGATTATACAAACTTAGCCACTCAAATCTGCAGATCCAACAATTTTTCACTGTATTTGGGACAAAATCAAACAAAAAATATCCCCGAAAAAAGGCCATAACTTAGAACTATTAGATTACGATTTTAACATCCTTCTCTTCAAACAACGTGATAGGAATATTTGACCCAACTCTTAAGGTTGTTTCCCTCATGCTCTGTTCCTATCTGTTTGGGCATTTTGAGGCTGGAATTAATGGATGACTGGGATAGATTAAAATCTTCCTTACTCCCTCTAGTAAACAAAGAATAAACTAGTGAATATGATGAAGATATTTCCCATTGTTATGATTTTCCCAACGATCGTTGGCCCATTACAAACTGCAAGAGTCTTGCTAATGGATGATGGGAGGAGTCTAAGAAATTGTGCTACATTCCATGTCTTCTTATGAGTCTAACTCTCAAATACCACTTGTGTGGACCACCCAAAACAAATCCTCTCTTCTCCCCTACAACCATCTTCTTCCCTACAACCAACTTTGAAAATCCACCGTGGAGGTCAATACAATTCAAGAAAGCATATTTGTGATTAGGCTATATTTTGATATTAAATTCTATTTTAAAGAAAGCATTAGTTGAGTCAATCTCGTGGTTTTGGTGTGGTAACCAAATCTACGCAAAGTGAATATGAAGTTCTCTAGTGAGAGAGGTACAATGCCCCTTGTCAAGTTGAATATACAAATATTTCCTAGATGAAGCTACATCTATGTTCACCCAGTTTTGGGTGGTCTAAGCATATCTCCACAAGTGGTATTTGAGAGTTTGAGTATTGGTAGATCACTGAGATTTTGATACATCGAGTTTCACCCAGGTTGGGTAGGTGGCAGTTAGGGTGATTGGATGGATTCTCTCTTGGTTATTCATGTATGTCCCCAATTTTTTTTTGTATCTTTAAGCTATGTAATCACCAAAACAATTTGATGTTCTCTTTCCTTCACTTCAAGGGTATGCTAGTTTAATTACGCAAAAGGTGTTCTTTAAGGGGAAGTTCCTCTGGAAGCCTTCATCATATGTATAAACACAATTGCAATACACCACATATCACTCTATCTGTCAGTCACTGTAATGAGCCACCTATCCCACGTGTTCTCTGACTATAGAAGAACCTATGCACATTGCAAACCCTCGTCTTGGCCTATAACTTCCCTTATAGTTGCAACAAATATCTCAATTGAGAAACAATTATGTGTTTATCATAATCCACATGCTCCAACACATTTTATCACTGAAATCAAACATTGTCGATGCACACTCTGAATACTATTGTATATTTGAATCATGACTATGGATTCTGATGAATGACTATGGTATCCTTGAATTCCATTTTCTTTGCTAAGAAGGATTCCAGTGAGTGAGTATAGAATCCTTGAATTATGTTTCGTCTACCACTGAGTATTTCGATGAGTTACTTACACCTATGGACTTAGTTTTTCTGAAGAGTCTTCCTAAAGGGACACTAGATGTTGAATTATATTTTCTCTGCCAAAGAGGAGAGGACTCTGATGAGTTCCTTATACTTCAGGTTGATTTTTCCTAAAGAATCTGCCAAATTGGACATGAGATGAGCGATATTATAACATGGACGCACTGCAATGTTCATGGTTTTTCTTTCCCATCCTATATTTGAATAAGAAAATAAGCATGGTCCTTTAATTAATCTATCTCATTAATTTTTAAAATAAAAATTTAGCAGTGATAGGCTTACCCATTATATATATATAAGGAAGAGAAAATAAATATATATAGGCTTACCCACTAATAAATTAATGTTATGGTTTGTATAATTTATTAGAGTTAGGGTTTGTACAAAGCATGCGAAGGTTTTATTTAATGAAAAATTTAAAACATATTTGACATAAAATCCTTCTATGGTTATGGCCTCTTGGCATTTAGCAACTACATAATTTGTAGTTGTGCTAGTTTTTAACTAGGAGAATGGGTAGATTCATCTATTGATCTAGATCAAATCGGAAATAATATCCCTATAAACTTGGGCTCAACTTAAACATCCACAAATTAATTAAAACAAATTTCAAACCTCAATAGAGCTCTTCTAATAAAAGCTTACATCTTCCAAAATGGGACATGACCTAACTTATTGGGTTGACTATCCTATCGTTTGAATACCCTGTGGGAGTCGAAGGTTTGTCATTCCAACACTCCCATTGTCACATGTTTAATAACAATTGGGTTCATGGGTTCTTGAGGGCCTGAGAGAGTTTGTAACAAAATAATTCTATATCAATAAGGGTGTTTATCCTTTACTCAATTCAAGTATCATTATATAATCTAGCAAAGACAAAAACATGTCACAAATAGAATTTGAACCTAGGTGGGAAGGATAACAATTTCTACCCAAACCAACCAAGCTAGACTTATTATTTGGTTAATGCCTCATAAACATAACTCTTGAACTTTGAACACTATGCAAATTGCAAGGTCATTCATTGATACATTGGTTAAAAACTCAATCTATAATGTAATAGTTATGAGTATTATTATATTTTTCATATAGGACAAACAATAAAATCTTTAAAAGAGTCACAAAACATGAAATCTTGCTTTTAACAACTTATGCAAAGGCATTAAACCCATTCTCACACTTAATTAATATGAAAAATTATGCTACCATGTGTATGTTTTTGCCTTCATTTTTTATCCCATCAATATATATCATTGTTTACAACAACTTTATGGAGTGTGCTTTCATTGACATTGGAAATCACTATGGACAATTTCTTTGTTGACTTTGACGACCCTCTTATTGATGACCCGCTTGTTGAATACACTCTTGTTGACAACTTGCTTGTTGATCATGTGCTTTTAAATACCCTGGTTATCTATGATACTCTTGTTGACATTCATGATGATGATCCCATTCCACTTGGTAGTGACACTCTTGTTGATGTCCTGCTTATGTATGACAGAATTGTTGGCAACCAACTTGTTGATGCTCCTCGTCTTGAAAACTCCCTTTTCAATGACATGCTCGTCGATGACTCCTCTTGTCAATGAACACCTCATCAACCATCCTTTTGTCAAAAAATAATTTATCAATCAGTTCCTCATTGATGGCTCCCTTGTGGACAACCTTCACATCGACAATAGCCTTGTTGACATCAGTTCAACATAAAGACTGCAATTCAGTGAATTGGCGCCCAAAGCTTGGTGGTACATGTTAGTACACAACAACAACACATCTCGATGGCTCTTAGGTTTCCACACACATCATCCCATTAGCAATTGAACAATCACTTCATAACTTATATATATATCTATATATAATAGGCATTGTAATTTATTTCTATTCATGATATCGCTGTGAGCAATGTACATGGCATTAAAACAATTATACAAACAATATTCAATCTAATTTGTTTTGTGTATATCTATTTTCATTATTTGCTTCATTATTTTCATGTTTCCATTTCCCATAACTTAATCAATCCCACACTCTTTAAGTTGTCCGCAATTTGGATCCTACAGTGAATATCAATTTATTCTAAACTACTACTCATTAGTTAACATTGAAGAGTCCAAAAGAACCTCTATAACAAAATGTAGATTAGAAAAAAACACACCCTACATAGCAATATTTGCAAAGTAGGAGAGATACATATATGATACTTAGAAACCCTACTCAACAACTTATGTTTTTTAAGGAAAACCTTGTGGGGAAACCCAAGGTATGCTTCCCCACATCTGTTGATGGCATCCCTAGTAAACCAATCGATGTAG
>JZKD02S1939533.1:23079-45268 GCA_000966675.3 Picea glauca
CTCTTGTAGAGTTGTACTCTATTCAGTTGTTGTTGATAAACCCCAAGGATTGTAGTCCGTAATAAAAAGAAAATTGTACATACATCTTGTGTTTTTTGTGTTCATTGTGGTGATGGCTTGTTGATGATATATTTTTGATATATTTTGTTGATATGTACTCACATATAACTGGTTATAAATGAAAAAAATGTGTAATGAATAAATGTTGAATTCTAATATGATGAGTTTTTGTGCAAGAGGGAAGTTTTGGGAAAAAGAGCCCCACACTCATTCACCCCCCATCTAAGTGTGGTAGGTGTGTCCAACAGGAAAATGATACGTATTCTTCATAGTTACCTTATTTAACTGTCTGAAGTCCATGCAAAGTCTCAAAGTTCCATCCTTCTTCTTCACAAAAAAAATTGGGGAACCCCAAGGTGACACACTTGGGTGTATATACCACTTCTTCAAAATCTCTTCAAGATGCATTTGAAACTCCTTTAGTGATCCATATGGATATTGGTGGCCACCCACCTATTCCAACTGGCTCCTCTTGTCAGTTTTTAGTTCAGTACATTCTTCTGTACTTCTTTTTAATTGTGGGTTCTACGCTTCTGGGGTTGTCTGAAGCCCTACACATCTTCCAGGTGGATACTAGTGGCCTCTCACCTAATCCAATTGGATTATTTTCTATGTGCTTGTGTCAGCACATCTTGATGTACTTATAGGGACGTTTTGGATCCCTAAACAGTGTTTTTTTTGGCTTTCCATAGTCAAACTATAGATAGAGTTAGAGTTTAATGGTGTAATGTGTAGCTCTCTAAAAGAGCTTTCCAATGGGCTATCATGTGCCTAAAACGGAGGTCGTATGCAAAAGTTGTGACCCCGAGAAGTTGAGGTACCAACTTACCCATAGGGCCCACATGACTTTTGGCATTTCACCTCCTAGGGTTAGGTTTTTGGATGTCTAGGTTTTTGGCATTCATGAGTAATATTAAAAAGGCCTATGGAGCCTCATTGTAATCATTATTCTCAGAAGGATGCACGTAGCAGCCACAACTCTTCTCAGAGATAGCTACCACCATTCAAGCAAGTGTTTTAGTTCTACAGTTTTACAGTTTCATCCTATTTCATTTATTTAATAGAAGATATTGTTCACTGGATATCTATATTGTTATTCATATCTCTATGCTTATTTTGTTCAGTATGTTAATCAGTTCGTTCCACTCCTAAATCTGGATCAATGGTATCGTAGTGATCTGCTCTTCATTTATTTTCTTCGTTCATGTCCCCGACAAGATCTGGGTACAAGAAGTTGGCACTCGAACCAATTGAGTCGTTGTAAGATCGGTTGTGTCGATCCCAAAAACAATCCATGTGAGACGAAAAGAAATATGATGGAGTAGGAGATCCTTTTAAAATATTGCTCGAGGAATCCCTTGTGGGAAAAATGAACGAAATGATGGACAACTTTGTGCAGATCCTTCGATGGCTACCCACAAGAGAAGCATCTTCATCAAGTGACCATGCAACCCCCTTCAAGGTACAGGTAAATTTTGATATTCCATTATTTGAAGAACTGATAGATGCAGATGTTGTAGATAAATGGTTGAATNCTATTCAGTTGTTGCTGATAAACCCCAAGGATTGTAGTCCGTAATAAAAAGAAAATTGTACATACATCTTGTGTTCTTTGTGTTCATTGTGGTGATGTCTTGTTGATGATATATTTTGTTGATATGTACTCACATATAACTGGTTATAAATGACAAAAATGGGTAATGAATAAATGTTGAATTCTAATATGATGAGTTTTTGTGCAAGAGGGAAGTTTTGGGAAAAAGAGCCCCACACTCATTCACCCCCCCTCTAAGTGTGGTAGGTGTGTCCAACAGGAAAATGATACGTATTCTTCATAGTTACCTTATTTAACTGTCTGAAGTCCATGCAAATTCTCAAAGTTCCATCCTTCTTCTTCACCAAAAAAAACTGGGGAACCCCAAGGTGACACACTTGGGTGTATATACCACTTCTTCAAAATATCTTAAAGATGCATTTGAAACTCCTTTAGTGATCCATATGGATATTGGTGGCCACCCACCTATTCCAACTGGCTCTTCTTGTCAGTTTTTAGTTCAGTACGTTCTTCTGTACTTCTTTGTAATTGTGGGTTCTACGCTTCTAGGGTTGTCTGGAGCCCTACACATCTTCCAGGTGGATATTGGTGGCCTCTCACCTAATCCAATTGGATTATTTTCTATGTGCTCGTGTCATCACATCTTGATGTACTTATAGGGACGTTTTGGATCCCTAAACAGTGTTTTTTTTGGCTTTCCATAGTCAAACTATAGATAGAGTTAGATTTTAATGGTGTAATGTGTATCTCTCTAAAAGAGCTTTCCAATGGGCTATCATGTGCCTAAAACGGAGGTTGTATGCAAAAGTTGTGACCCCGAGAAGTTGAGGTACCAACTTACCCATAGGGCCCACATGACTTTTGGCATTTCACCTCCTAGGGTTAGGTTTTTGGATGTCTAGGGTTTTGGCATTCATGAGTAATATTAAAAAGGCCTATGGAGCCTCATTGTAATCATTCTTCTCAGAAGGATGCACGTAGCAGCCACAACTCTTCTCAGAGATAGCTACCACCATTCGAGCAAGTGTTTTAGTTCTACAGTTTTACAGTTTCATCCTATTTCATTTATTTAATAGAAGATATTGTTCACTGGATATCTATATTGTTATTCATATCTCTATGCTTATTTTGTTCAGTATGTTAATCAGTTCGTTCCACTCCTAAATCTGGATCAATGGTATCGTAGTGATCTGCTCTTCATTTATTTTCTTCGTTCATGTCCCCGACAAGATCTGGGTACAAGAAGTTGGCACTCGAACCAATTGAGTCGTTGTAAGATCGGTTGTGTCGATCCCAAAAACAATCCATGTGAGACGAAAAGAAATATGATGGAGTAGGAGATCCTTTTAAAATATTGCTCGAGGAATCCCTTGTGGGAAAAATGAACGAAATGATGGACAACTTTGTGCAGATCCTTCGATGGCTACCCACAAGAGAAGCATCTTCATCAAGTGACCATGCAACCCCCTTCAAGGTACAGGTAAATTTTGATATTCCATTATTTGAAGAACTGATAGATGCAGATGTTGTAGATAAATGGTTGAATATGCTCGAAGGGTATTTTTCAGTCCATATTTTTTCCGATAGGGAAAAGATTACCTTTTTACTCCTCAAGGTCATCCCCCATGTTAAGGCCTGGTGGGACACTTACTCTGAGCAAAGGGCCATAGAGGAATATGCAATATGTGTGGTCTCCCCTACATGGGATTCCTATCGTGATGCCATTAAAGAACAATAATACCATGTTGGAAGCTACAAGGACTAGTACACTAGATGGACCACCCTATGTCAAGGAAGGGACCATAAAGTACCAGATTTCACCAATATTTTCCATACCTTCTCACCAAGTTGGGTATTAAGGACTTTGAGCGACATCTGGTGCTCAAATATCACGGTTTTTTGCATAGATACATTCAAACAAAAATGGATTTTCTTGACATCGCCTCATTGGGTATGNAGCAAGTGTTTTAGTTCTACAGTTTTACAGTTTCATCCTATTTCATTTATTTAATAGAAGATATTGTTCACTGGATATCTATATTGTTATTCATATCTCTATGCTTATTTTGTTCAGTATGTTAATCAGTTCGTTCCACTCCTAAATCTGGATCAATGGTATCGTAGTGATCTGCTCTTCATTTATTTTCTTCGTTCATGTCCCCGACAAGATCTGGGTACAAGAAGTTGGCACTCGAACCAATTGAGTCGTTGTAAGATCGGTTGTGTCGATCCCAAAAACAATCCATGTGAGACGAAAAGAAATATGATGGAGTAGGAGATCCTTTTAAAATATTGCTCGAGGAATCCCTTGTGGGAAAAATGAACGAAATGATGGACAACTTTGTGCAGATCCTTCGATGGCTACCCACAAGAGAAGCATCTTCATCAAGTGACCATGCAACCCCCTTCAAGGTACAGGTAAATTTTGATATTCCATTATTTGAAGAACTGATAGATGCAGATGTTGTAGATAAATGGTTGAATCTGCTCGAAGGGTATTTTTCAGTCCATAATTTTTCCGATAGGGAAAAGATTACTTCTTTACTCCTCAAGGTCATCCCCCATGTTAAGGACTGGTGGGACACTTACTCTGAGCAAAGGGCCATAGAGGAATATGCAATATGTGTGGTCTCCCCTACATGGGATTCCTATCGGGATGCCATTAAAGAACAATAATACCATGTTGGAAGCTACGAGGACTAGTACACCAAATGGACCACCCTATGTCAAGGAAGGGACCAGAAATTACCAGATTTCACCAATATTTTCCATACCTTCTCACCAAGTTGGGTATTAAGGACTTTGAGAAACATCTGGTGCTCAAATAATACGGTTTTTTGCATAGATACATTCAAACAAAAATGGATTTTCTTGACATCGCCTCATTGGGTATGGCTTATATATATGTTTTCAAGATCGAGTAGAAATTTAAGTAGAAGAGGCGATATTTTGGATATGCAAACTCCTCACAGCTGAAGCAGGGAAAAGGTGGCCCCAACCTACACAACAAGGGACAGAGAAAATATGGCCACTCTCAGGACAACCAGTCCAAGATGCAACACAAGAAGAGAAATGAGAAGACGAAGAAGGACATGAGAAAATGATGTGAATACCATAAAATCCCTTGGCACAACACTAAAGAATGTCGCTCCAAGAAGTCACTCATGGTCGAGTTGAAGTATTTTGAGTCAGAGGTCGATTTTGATTCTAAATCAAATCCAGAAGGAGGGAAGTGGATTATCGATGATGAACCCAGTTCCGCCGTCACTACCACCAAAGTACAGCCAAGTGAACCAGAAGAATCAGAGGAAGGGGAACACCTCTTTCACTCACAAATGTGGGTGAATGGGTCTCCACTTCATTTCATTGTTGATAGCGGTAGTCAGAAGAACCGTATCTCAACAGAGGTCGTCAAGTGGCTGGACCTTCTGACAACACCACACTCGCAGCCCTACACCATTGGTTTTTTTCACCAAGGAAGAGATCTTCATGTCAGCCAACAATGTTGTCTTCCCTATGGCATAAATCCCTTCAAAGATGAGGTATTGTGTGATATTTCTCCCCTTGAATTTTGTGATGTTCTTATAGGACAACCATAGTTGTGGAAGCATCATTTTATGTATGAGTCCAGACCCCACAATGTTATTATTATTTTGGGTAGACAATTGTACATGATACTAGAGGTAGCATTGCCTAATTCTATTTCTTTAATATTTTCTAAGCAATGAAGTAAGGTCATTTCACAGACCGAGAAGTGTGTTTTCTTTGTGATCTGTGCTCACAGTAAGTAGAAGGTCGTCGCCACATCTGTGGCCCCTAGACATAGCCTCTCTTTGCAATAGAAGCAAGTGGACAGGATCATGGAAGAGTACAGAGACATATTATCCTCACCCATCGGGGTACTGACGCACTGTGAAGTCAAACATCCAATTGATCTAACCCTCAATGCACCTCTTCCTAATGGACCATTCTATCGTCACTCGCTGATTGAAAATGACAAAATCAAGAGTCATATCCAAGAGATTCTTCAAAACAGGCACATCAGATCCATGTCTTCCCTTTGCGGAAGCCTGATTGTACTAGTGCAGAAGAAGGATGAGACCTGGCGACTCTACATTGATTACAGAGCATTAAAAAAAATCATAGTCAGAAACCAGTACCCAATTCCCAGGATTGATGACCTTCTTGAATAACTCAAGGGGGAAAAGTTCTTCATCAATATTGACCTAAAGTATGGCTACCACTAGGTTCCCATCAAACCAACTGATGTCTAGAAGACAACTTTGAAATCTAAAGAAGGTCTCTTCGAATGGTTGGTCATGCCCTTTGGCCTAACAAATGCACCAACCACTTTCATGAGGTTGATGGATGATGTATTGAGACCCTTCACCAACTCTTTTGTGGTTGTATATTTGGATGACATCCTCATCTTCAACAAAACTTGGGAGGATCACATGCGGAATATTCAAAAGGTTTTGAGCACTCTGCGGTAGCACAAGCTATATGCCAACTTGGAAAAATGTTCCTTTGTCATGAACAGGGTCCAATACTTGGGATACATTGTTGATTATCATGGGATACATGTCGATCCCACTAAGATCCAAGTCATTCGTGACTAGCTAGCACTGACCACACTAACCGAGCTTTGAAGCTTCTTGGGACTGGCCAACTTCTACCGACGGTTTGTGTTGGGATTCTCCCATATTGCATGGGTCCTCAGCCACGTGACCAAGGGCAGTGGTAGGGAAAATTTCATGTGGGGGAAGGAACAATAATGAGCATTTGATGAATTGAAGCATCGTGTGTGCTCAGCTCCAATACTCTTTTTTCCTGATTCGCAACAATCATTCGAGATTTAGATTGATCCATATGACTATGTTGTAGGCGCAGTTCTCACTCAGCACGGTCATCTGGTGGCATACCATAGTGAGACACTCTCAGATATTATCTGGAAATAACCCACCTATGACAAGGAAATGTATTCCATTGTATAATCATGTCGTCAATGGAAACATTACATTCTGGGAAAGGAGATGATCATCCACACTGATCACAAGCCTCTACAGTTCATACAAGCACAGGGGAAGTTACAGAATGACTGTCATCAAAAGTGATCCACCTACCTGTAGCAATTCCATATCAACATCAAGTATAATACATGGAGCACAAATCGTGTCATTGACTACCTCATTCGACCTCCCATAGATGTACTCACCACTATGCTCCATTCCTATGGACATGAGGCATCTGAGTGGCCCCAAATTTATTAGCAATAGCTGGACTTCACCACCACCTATGAGCTCTTTGGTACATGAGAAACTACCACCGATTTTCACATTCAGGACGGGTTGTTATGCCATCTGGACCATCTTTGTGTTCCTACAAGTGAGCGTGCAAAGATGATTTGGGAAGCCCACTACAGTCGGGTGGCAGGACATTTTCGCGTGGAGAAAATTGTGGTCATTCTCGAGAAACATTTTTATTGACCAAAACTTCGACAGGATGTCAGCAAGTATATCAAATCTTGCACATCCTGTTCCATTGCCAAGCCATCCATCAAGAAGAAAGGCTTATACACCCCTCTTCCTACCCCTTTGAAGCCTTGGGAATCCATCTCAATGGATTACATGTCTGGCCTTACATCCACCAAGCAATGCAATGATTGTGTATTTGTGGTCGTTGATCAGTTTTCGAAGATGGCCATCCTTACAGCTTACAAGAAGAACATCACAACGACAGATACTACCAATATATTCTTCGAACGAGTGTGGGTCCATTTTGGGATACCACAGACCATCATATCCAATCAGGACAATAGGTTCCTCAGCACATTTTTGTCAAGTATTTGGTCATTGTTGGACACCAAGATCACTAAATCCACTGCTTTTTACCCCCAAACAGACGACCAAACAAAGGTCGTCAATCGGATGATTGTGCACATCCCGTGCATGTACAAATATAAGCATCTGTGTACATGGGATGAGAGTCTCCCCTATGTTAAACACAGTTACAATAGGGATCTCCATAGCTCCACCAACCATATCCCATTTCAAGTGGGACTGATATTCAAACCCTTGGGTCCCATTGATGTTGCACTACCTCTAGAAACCACAAAGACAGACTCTTCACATGTTCAGCCTGAGACTAACAAAGCCACCAGATTCATTGAGTGGATTCAACACATTTTCCAATAGGTCTAGGATATTTTACAGAAATCCAATGCTAAGTACAAGCAGTGCCATGATCAACATAGGGTACCGCACCAGTTTCAAGTTGGAGACAAGGTCTTCTACACTTGCAGAAGGATTGTCTTACATAGACCCATCAGAAGCTCCACCCACTTCGCTATGGGAATTACACCATCACCAAGGTTGTGGGTAACAACGCTTTTGAGCTCAATACTCCACCATTCCTTGGCTTGCACCCAGTGTTCAATGTGGACCTCCTTCGGCCATATTTTCCACAATTATTGGACACCTCAGAGATCACAGAACAACTGACACCAACATATATCAACCATGACTACATGGAATAGGAATCCACTGATCAGATAGTGGACACACGGGTCAAGGGAACTTGCCAGCAGAGGATCCATCTTTATCGGGTTGTCAAGGCAGGGCAACTCCTACACTAAGGAAAATGGGTCACCCAAGGCCAAATCCAGCAAAAGTTTCCTCACTTGATGGGGGAACTCAACGCAATGGAGACCGTTGTTTCCTAAGGGGGTAGGATTGATCCAGATAGATATTGGTGGCCACCCACCTATTCCAACTGGATCTTCTTATCAGTTTTTAGTTCAACATGTTCTTATGTACTTCTTTGTAATTGTGGGTTCTACACTTTTGGGGTTTTCTGAATCCCTACACATCTTCCAGGTGGATACCGGTGGCCTCTCACCTAATTCAACTGGATTATTTTCTATGTTTTCGTGTCATGACATCTTGTTGTACTTCTAGGGCCATTTTGGAGCCCTAAACAGTGTTTTTTTTTGCTCTCCATAGTCAAAATGTAGATGAAGTTAGAGTTTTATAGAGTAATGTTTAGTTCTCTAAAATACCTTTCCAACGGGCTATCATGCACCTAAAACGGAGGTTGTATGCAAAAGTTACGACACTGGGAAGTTGAGGTACCAACTTACCCATAGGGGCCCACATGACTTTTGGTGTTTCACCTCCTAGGGTTAGGTTTTTGGATGTCTAAGTTTTTGGAATTCATGAGTAATGTCAAAAAGGCCTTTGGAGCCTCATTGTTATAATTATGCTCAGAAGGATGTGTGCAGCAGCCACATCTCTTCTTAGAGATAGCTACCACCATTCGAGCAAATGTTTCAGTTCTGCAGTTTTACAGTTTTAGCCTATTTTATTTATTCAATAGAAGATCTTGTTCACTGGATATTTGTGTTGTTCTTCATATCTCTATGTTTATTTTATTCCATCTGTTAATCAGTTTATTTTGCTCCTAAATCTGGACCATTCAGTTCTAGTGTACTCATCCTGTAGGGAGTCTTGGATACTGGAGCTGCTCCAGGCATCAGATTTATGGAAAAATCAATGTCTCTTTTAGGGGTTAATCTTGGTATTTCTTTAAATACATCCTCAAATTATTTTAGGACTGCATGATCTTCAATATTTGACACCTTAGCTCTAGATGCCTCTTCCATATGAGCTACAAATAATTGACATCATTTCCTGTAACTTTTCTTCAGTTGCATTGTTGATATTTCTCCTATAGTTATCACCATGGGAATTCCTTGTATTGTCCTTAGGTTCCTTTCCCCATCCAGGAAATCAAATTCCTTGTTATGACAGTCTAGGATAGCATGGTGTTGGTCCAACCAATCCATCCCAATTAGACAGTCATAGGAACCTAAAGGCAAGATGTTCAAATCTTCTCTGGTGTTCAATCCATTCATGTCCATTAGACATGACTTTAGCAACTCATTGACCTTTCTTTTGGATCCGATATCCAACTGCACCAACCAAGATTTTCCATGCTTGCTTCTTGGAAAATAAAATATTTCCACCATATTAGGATCTATATAACTATGACTAGATCTTGAATCAATTAAAATAGAAATGGTTTGGTTGTTGATCATACCTTCTACTTCAATCATATGTGACTAAAACTCATATTGATTGTTGTCCAAGGCTGCATAGATCCTTGGTAAGATTATTCCCATGTCCTCCATTGTTTCATTTTGTTTTACATTATGAACAATCCTCACCTTTTCTCCTCTGTGGGGACAATCCCTATACATATTATCTCCTTTACGACCCCAATATTGAATAGGTGGTTTCCTTTTCCTTTGCCCCCCTATCTCAATTGTTCTAGGTTCTCTAAAAGTTGGTTGTCCCTGAGGATTCTTTCTGAAGAATGGTGGCTTATTCCCCTTCTTCCTATGTTCCATCTTATATTTCTTCTTGTCTTCCCAAGATTTTTAGAATGTTGGCCTTGCTTTATGTTGATCATATAGGCATTTAGCTCGCCTTATGGTCTNCAAGATGCAACACAAGAAGAGAAATGAGAAGACGAAGAAGGACATGAGAAAATGATGTGAATACCATAAAATCCCTTGGCACAACACTAAAGAATGTCGCTCCAAGAAGTCACTCGTGGTCGAGTTGAAGTATTTTGAGTCAGAGGTCGATTTTGATTCTGAATCAAATCCAGAAGGAGGGAAGTGGATTATCGATGATGAACCCAGTTCCACCGTCACTACCACCAAAGTCCAGCCAAGTGAACCAGAAGAATCAGAGGAAGGGGAACACCTCTTTCACTCACAAATGTGGGTGAATGGGGCTCCACTTCATTTCATTGTCGATAGCGGTAGTCAGAAGAACCGTATCTCAACAGAGGTTGTCAAGTGGCTGGACCTTCCGATAACACCACAACTGGCAGCCCTACACCATCAGTTTTTTTCACCAAGGAAGAGATCTTCATGTCAGCCAACAATGTTGGCTTCCCTATGGCATAAATCCCTTCAAAGATGAGGTATTGTGTGATATTTCTCCCCTTGAAGTTTGTGATGTTCTTATAGGACAACCATAGTTGTGGAAGCATCATGTTATGTATGAGTCCAGACCCCACAATGTTATTATTATTTTGGGTAGACAATTGTACAAGATACTAGAGGTAGCGTTGCCTAATTCTATTTCTTTAATATTTTCTAAGCAATGAAGTAAGGTCATTTCACAGACCAAGAAGTGTGTCTTCTTTGTGATCTGTGCTCACAGTAAGCAGAAGGTCGTCACCACATCTGTGGCCCCTAGACATAGCCTCTCTTTGCAATAGAAGCAAGTGGACAGGATCATGGAAGAGTACAGAGACATATTATCCTCACCCATCGGGGTACTAACACACTGTGAAGTCAAACATCCAATTGATCTAACCCTCAATGCACCTCTTCCTAATAGACCATTCTATCATCACTCGCTGATTGAAAATGAAAAAATCAAGAGTCATATCCAAGAGATTCTTCAAAACAGGCACATCAGATCCATGTCTTCCCTTTGCGGAAGCCTGATTGTACTAGTGCAGAAGAAGGATGAGACCTGGCAACTCTACATTGATTACAGAGCATTAAAAAAAATCATAGTCAAAAACCAGTACCCAATTCCCAGGATTGATGACCTTCTTGAATAACTCAAGGGGGAAAATTTCTTCATCAATATTGACCTAAAGTATGGCTACCACTAGGTTTCCATCAAACCAACTGATGTCTAGAAGACAACTTTGAAATCTAAAGAAGGTCTCTTCGAATGGTTGGTCATGCCCTTTGGCCTAACAAATGCACCAACGACTTTCATGAGGTTGATGGATGATGTATTGAGACCCTTCACCAACTCTTTTGTGGTTGTATATTTGGATGACATCCTCATCTTCAACAAAACTTGGGAGGATCACATGCGGAATATTCAAAAGGTTTTGAGCACTCTGCGGTAGCACAAGCTATATGCCAACTTGGAAAAATGTTCCTTTGTCATGAACAGGGTCCAATACTTGGGATACATTGTTGATTATCATGGGATACATGTCGATCCCACTAAGATCCAAGTCATTCGTGACTAGCTAGCACTGACCACACTAACCGAGCTTTGAAGCTTCTTGGGACTGGCCAACTTCTACCGACGGTTTGTGTTGGGATTCTCCCATATTGCATGGGTCCTCAGCCACGTGACCAAGGGCAGTGGTAGGGAAAATTTCATGTGGGGGAAGGAACAATAATGAGCATTTGATGAATTGAAGCATCGTGTGTGCTCAGCTCCAATACTCTTTTTTCCTGATTCGCAACAATCATTCGAGATTTAGATTGATCCATATGACTATGTTGTAGGCGCAGTTCTCACTCAGCACGGTCATCTGGTGGCATACCATAGTGAGACACTCTCAGATATTATCTGGAAATAACCCACCTATGACAAGGAAATGTATTCCATTGTATAATCATGTCGTCAATGGAAACATTACATTCTGGGAAAGGAGATGATCATCCACACTGATCACAAGCCTCTACAGTTCATACAAGCACAGGGGAAGTTACAGAATGACTGTCATCAAAAGTGATCCACCTACCTGTAGCAATTCCATATCAACATCAAGTATAATACATGGAGCACAAATCGTGTCATTGACTACCTCATTCGACCTCCCATAGATGTACTCACCACTATGCTCCATTCCTATGGACATGAGGCATCTGAGTGGCCCCAAATTTATTAGCAATAGCTGGACTTCACCACCACCTATGAGCTCTTTGGTACATGAGAAACTACCACCGATTTTCACATTCAGGACGGGTTGTTATGCCATCTGGACCATCTTTGTGTTCCTACAAGTGAGCGTGCAAAGATGATTTGGGAAGCCCACTACAGTCGGGTGGCAGGACATTTTCGCGTGGAGAAAATTGTGGTCATTCTCGAGAAACATTTTTATTGACCAAAACTTCGACAGGATGTCAGCAAGTATATCAAATCTTGCACATCCTGTTCCATTGCCAAGCCATCCATCAAGAAGAAAGGCTTATACACCCCTCTTCCTACCCCTTTGAAGCCTTGGGAATCCATCTCAATGGATTACATGTCTGGCCTTACATCCACCAAGCAATGCAATGATTGTGTATTTGTGGTCGTTGATCAGTTTTCGAAGATGGCCATCCTTACAGCTTACAAGAAGAACATCACAACGACAGATACTACCAATATATTCTTCGAACGAGTGTGGGTCCATTTTGGGATACCACAGACCATCATATCCAATCAGGACAATAGGTTCCTCAGCACATTTTTGTCAAGTATTTGGTCATTGTTGGACACCAAGATCACTAAATCCACTGCTTTTTACCCCCAAACAGACGACCAAACAAAGGTCGTCAATCGGATGATTGTGCACATCCCGTGCATGTACAAATATAAGCATCTGTGTACATGGGATGAGAGTCTCCCCTATGTTAAACACAGTTACAATAGGGATCTCCATAGCTCCACCAACCATATCCCATTTCAAGTGGGACTGATATTCAAACCCTTGGGTCCCATTGATGTTGCACTACCTCTAGAAACCACAAAGACAGACTCTTCACATGTTCAGCCTGAGACTAACAAAGCCACCAGATTCATTGAGTGGATTCAACACATTTTCCAATAGGTCTAGGATATTTTACAGAAATCCAATGCTAAGTACAAGCAGTGCCATGATCAACATAGGGTACCGCACCAGTTTCAAGTTGGAGACAAGGTCTTCTACACTTGCAGAAGGATTGTCTTACATAGACCCATCAGAAGCTCCACCCACTTCGCTATGGGAATTACACCATCACCAAGGTTGTGGGTAACAACGCTTTTGAGCTCAATACTCCACCATTCCTTGGCTTGCACCCAGTGTTCAATGTGGACCTCCTTCGGCCATATTTTCCACAATTATTGGACACCTCAGAGATCACAGAACAACTGACACCAACATATATCAACCATGACTACATGGAATAGGAATCCACTGATCAGATAGTGGACACACGGGTCAAGGGAACTTGCCAGCAGAGGATCCATCTTTATCGGGTTGTCAAGGCAGGGCAACTCCTACACTAAGGAAAATGGGTCACCCAAGGCCAAATCCAGCAAAAGTTTCCTCACTTGATGGGGGAACTCAACGCAATGGAGACCGTTGTTTCCTAAGGGGGTAGGATTGATCCAGATAGATATTGGTGGCCACCCACCTATTCCAACTGGATCTTCTTATCAGTTTTTAGTTCAACATGTTCTTATGTACTTCTTTGTAATTGTGGGTTCTACACTTTTGGGGTTTTCTGAATCCCTACACATCTTCCAGGTGGATACCGGTGGCCTCTCACCTAATTCAACTGGATTATTTTCTATGTTTTCGTGTCATGACATCTTGTTGTACTTCTAGGGCCATTTTGGAGCCCTAAACAGTGTTTTTTTTTGCTCTCCATAGTCAAAATGTAGATGAAGTTAGAGTTTTATAGAGTAATGTTTAGTTCTCTAAAATACCTTTCCAACGGGCTATCATGCACCTAAAACGGAGGTTGTATGCAAAAGTTACGACACTGGGAAGTTGAGGTACCAACTTACCCATAGGGGCCCACATGACTTTTGGTGTTTCACCTCCTAGGGTTAGGTTTTTGGATGTCTAAGTTTTTGGAATTCATGAGTAATGTCAAAAAGGCCTTTGGAGCCTCATTGTTATAATTATGCTCAGAAGGATGTGTGCAGCAGCCACATCTCTTCTTAGAGATAGCTACCACCATTCGAGCAAATGTTTCAGTTCTGCAGTTTTACAGTTTTAGCCTATTTTATTTATTCAATAGAAGATCTTGTTCACTGGATATTTGTGTTGTTCTTCATATCTCTATGTTTATTTTATTCCATCTGTTAATCAGTTTATTTTGCTCCTAAATCTGGACCATTCAGTTCTAGTGTACTCATCCTGTAGGGAGTCTTGGATACTGGAGCTGCTCCAGGCATCAGATTTATGGAAAAATCAATGTCTCTTTTAGGGGTTAATCTTGGTATTTCTTTAAATACATCCTCAAATTATTTTAGGACTGCATGATCTTCAATATTTGACACCTTAGCTCTAGATGCCTCTTCCATATGAGCTACAAATAATTGACATCATTTCCTGTAACTTTTCTTCAGTTGCATTGTTGATATTTCTCCTATAGTTATCACCATGGGAATTCCTTGTATTGTCCTTAGGTTCCTTTCCCCATCCAGGAAATCAAATTCCTTGTTATGACAGTCTAGGATAGCATGGTGTTGGTCCAACCAATCCATCCCAATTAGACAGTCATAGGAACCTAAAGGCAAGATGTTCAAATCTTCTCTGGTGTTCAATCCATTCATGTCCATTAGACATGACTTTAGCAACTCATTGACCTTTCTTTTGGATCCGATATCCAACTGCACCAACCAAGATTTTCCATGCTTGCTTCTTGGAAAATAAAATATTTCCACCATATTAGGATCTATATAACTATGACTAGATCTTGAATCAATTAAAATAGAAATGGTTTGGTTGTTGATCATACCTTCTACTTCAATCATATGTGACTAAAACTCATATTGATTGTTGTCCAAGGCTGCATAGATCCTTGGTAAGATTATTCCCATGTCCTCCATTGTTTCATTTTGTTTTACATTATGAACAATCCTCACCTTTTCTCCTCTGTGGGGACAATCCCTATACATATTATCTCCTTTACGACCCCAATATTGAATAGGTGGTTTCCTTTTCCTTTGCCCCCCTATCTCAATTGTTCTAGGTTCTCTAAAAGTTGGTTGTCCCTGAGGATTCTTTCTGAAGAATGGTGGCTTATTCCCCTTCTTCCTATGTTCCATCTTATATTTCTTCTTGTCTTCCCAAGATTTTTAGAATGTTGGCCTTGCTTTATGTTGATCATATAGGCATTTAGCTCGCCTTATGGTCTMCTCCAATGTTTTGGGATCATCATATTGTATCTTTTCATTGATGAATGGTGGAAACCCACTCAAATACATTTGAATCTTAACARTATCATCCTTGATGAATGAAGCATACTTTAACAGCTCCAAAAACTTTATTTCATATTCATCAATGGTCATRCTCCCAAGYTTGAGTTCAAAGAACTCTTTCATTTTCTTGTCATAGTACCTCTTAGTCAAGTATTTATTTTCAAAATACTTCTTGAATTCCTTCCAAGTAACACTTTTCTCCTTAATGTGTTGCACCTGCACAAGATGATCCCACCACATGGATGCTTTTCGTTTGAGCTGGTACATATCAATTCTTCTTTCTGCGTATGAAGAATAATTATGTAATTGAAAATACTTTCTCATGCCTAACAACCATGTCTTTGCATTTTCATCCTTCTTGTGCTCACCATAAAATGTAGGAGGTTAGATTTTGTTCATTTGTCCCCGTAGCTCATCTACCCTAGTCCTCTTATTATGCTTCCTGAAAGGGGATGAACTTGATCTACTGGGTGTTCTCCTATTGGAATGTCTTGGGGAGTGATGGTTATGTCTGCTAACACTCCTTGTTCTTCTTTTCTCATTAGGAGACTTGTGACTTCCTAATTTTCTTGAGCCACTCTCCTTATCCGATTTATTTTCTATTTTGTTCAAGTTTTGCATTAACTTCATGTTGAAGTTATCATGTTGCTCCTTGGCTTTCATAAGCCTTTCATTATCATCTTTCTGGCTTTGAACATCCTTTTAAAAAAAATTAATTGTCTCTGCCAAGCTCAAGCTTTCTTCCTTTCCTTATCCATGTCCAATTGAGTTTGCACCTTCAATACCCATATGGACACCCATCCCTCCGATCTCACCTTCCTGGTTGTAAGACCCCTGTGTATCTTCCATCTCTCTACAAAAATGTGCAGCCAACATAATCTGTTAGGCTAATTGATTCAAAATTTTCATGAAATTATGAACCATTCTGGTTCAATAATACATCAGACTTATTTCTTTTGATTTCCTGAAAAAATGACTATTTATCTCAATTTTTTGGGTGAACAGTTATATTATGTTGTGCAATACCTTTCCAACGACTTTTCCCTTGCTCAATTCTGAGTCTTGGGCAAATAGTTATGGACAAATAGTTATGGGCAAATAGGTCGATCCTTGTACAATTGTTCTTCTTCTTCAGAGTTGGGTTAGCTCTTGGACTCATGCAGAATCCTCTCTTTAAGTTTATAGGCTCGTGTAGTTTTCCTCCAACATAGGTCTATACAAACAAAAAACTCCACGGGCTCCTTCTCTAAGCCCTTTTATGCCTTTAAAAACAATTTTCKAGCACTAACCCKTTTCCTTCAACCCCCAATCTCATGYGACCATGGKYTGTGACCAAGCACTTAATTGAAAGGTGTTGTTATGGAGCTTCGRGACTTTGGGGCTCCGGGGMTTCAGGCTTTGGAGGTTCTTCCTACACCATAATCATTTCCTCTGAATGTTGAATTGGTGAACTSTCGAACCCTCGCTCTCCAGAGCTTTACTACTTCGACACTTCAGAGATTCGGGCTCTGGAGGAATTCTCAGCATAACCCAACAACTCTCTCGAATGTCGAATTTGAAAATAGGTCCATGCCATTCTAGGTGACATCATCATGCTATGTTACTTTGGCACTCCAGGATTTTGGGACTTCGTAGGATCTCACACCAGAACATATCAAAACACTCGAACACAGAACTTTCGAACACCCGAACAATGTTCTCCAGAGCTTCAGAACTTCGGGGCTCCGAGAGACTTCTCCACACTACACCACAAATCTCGTGAATGTTGAATATTTGATAATATATAGCCACACATTCTAGACATCAGATGGTCCTCATTTACTCCAGATTTTAGGACTTTGGAATATTTTTTTCCAGGCAAATTAAGAACGTGTTCCTCCCGGAGTGCCCAACCTCCGAATTGTCATGCGATCTGTGGCTCAAACTCACCTTTGTGTATATCCCACGGCCTAGATCTATCCCTCACCAAATCCAACAATCATGCATTATTCCCCCGTGATCAACTTTGTAGATTCACTCGGGGACTTCGGAGCTTCGGGACTTTTACCTCCTTTTCGTCCAAGACTTAAAAATTGTTGAAGCAACGAAGTCCAAATGACTTGAGGGGTTAACTGTTGCACTCCTTTTCCAGATCCAATGGCTGTGACAGATTTAGTCCCCTCCTGAATATATCTTGTTTGTTCATCTTCTCACAAAGAGAGATTTCTCTTCTCTGAGTTTGAAACTTAAATAAGTCTCCTTGCACTTCAAATTCAACCTATTCCAGGTCTGAATTAGCCTAAATAGGTATTAAATTACGAAAAAATCACCACTTTGGTTAATTTCCTCCAATTTTCCATGAATTTAACAACAAAATATTTTGGGCCTTTTGCCCAATTCCATGCATGTGAATCACCTCAACTTTCTTGGCCCATCCAGACTTCGTATTGGAAACTGGAGCTCTGATACCAATTTGTAACATCCCCACCCTTCTAGTTCGGGCAATGTTACTCCATAACACACTTTTACTGAGCTCTGAAACCAAATTGTAGCATACCAAGCTTTAGGTCATTGGGTTATGTCACGTAACAATTCTTCATTTCTACAATATATATTTATACAAATTTAATACAAACATATACATTCTGCTAATGTATAGAATCATGTGGAAATAACAGTAAGCCTATACATACAACATACACATGGAATACTCATAATTATAAAGACATGTACAAATACACAACATACAATTGGAAATATAATTGATATTTATATTTTATAGAAGACCACCAATTGTGTGCAGACCTTCCACAAACCTCCCAGCCTTAGACCACACTTCTCAAAGCTCTAAGCATTGGGTCACCCCCGAGATGGGACTAAACTCCACCTAGGTAAAGGGATTCCTATCTAAGCTAAGATAATAGAGACAACAAGAAGGATTTCATCCCAGAAGCCAACCCAAAATACCAGCCTACAATCTCTCATTCCCCACATGCATGTCCCACCCCAGGAAGTGTGCCCAGTCTCTCCTCAACAGTCCTTCGGTTGCACCCACTTCCCTTCCAGGGCTTCAGCAATAGGCTAGAGAGGAATTCTCAGAGCACTGTACATGAAGTCTCAGATCATTATAACTGCATTTGGGATCCTCCAGGAATTCAATTCCCAACATTTCTCTCACCTAGAGAGAGTTGTTCATAGGCCTAGAAACCTACCTCTTCAATCCCACGGGCCTGGTAACCCACTTCTTCAATCTAGCACTCTAGTCAACCAAGTACCGGCTCAGGTGAAGGAAACAAGAGAAAACGGAATATGGAACAAGTGGTGGCAACAAACACTCTCAGGTAAGGAATAGGGTGTTGCACATAACAAGAAAGGTACGGGTGATGGTCAACAACAACAACCTTCGAGTTTGGTATAGGCACAACTCATAACAAAAATGTACAACACTGACTCAGGTAGGTACGTGTGCGTTGTGCCTCCCATGAGGGATACAGTTTATTGTTGATAGCAGGAAGTACAAGGTAGTTGCAGTAGTGTGTGCAATCTCCAGAGGTACGTGAACGATGTCGAGGTTCAACGATGGATAGAATGGTTGAGTGTGTGAATGGATGAGTGTGTGAGGAAAAGATACCAAAACAAACTAATTTCCCCACATATATTTGCATGTGCCCTGGATGACACATGGCTCTCCAGGAGCTTGTTTTCTCTCCACTTGGGATTAATTCACCTTCCCATAAGAACTTAGGATAAAATAATTATCCTCACAATAATCTTTAGGAATAATATTATAATATTCATTTGGCAAAAATCCCTCTAGTTTATCTTGTTTTCTAGGCTCTTAGCCCCTCCCTTTCCCTTCCTAGTGGAGTTTAGTCCCCCATACTCTTTTATCGTGGTCGATATACACGCAACGATGTATTATATTAATGATATGAGTGTTTACATATACAAAAATAGGCTCACTGGCATTTTAGCATCTAGGCTCTCTAGTCTAATCAACACATAAGCCTCTTGACTTATAATAACTTGATTCACCAACCTATAAAACATATTCACATATACAATTGGGGTTGGGTCTTGGGGTTTTACACATGTTCTCCTGAGATGGATCTTTTTCATCTCACCTGTATCACTGGTATAAAGAAATTATGAGATATTATCATCAATTTCAAATTCATAATTTTCTTACAAATCTGTCACCCACAAATTTCCAAATTCCACATTTATTTTCAGATTTGTTTCACACATGAACAAGATTCAAAAGCATGGGACTTTCCTTCCCATAACAGTTTATCTCAACAAACAATTGGTCTTCCTTATGGGCTTACAACGCTACCATATGCAAGACCCTTTTCTTCCTGCAATTTCAACATTCCCCAGCCAAAAAAATTGTTAGTTTTCCTACACATTATATTTTCAAAACTATGAAGACTAATAGTCCAAGTCATTTTCATTATTCAAGGGTACAAGGAAAAAGGCTATATCATAATTATTTATGTATGCATCCTTTNGATTCTTATCTATATACATATACTTGCAACCCACTGCTCAATTCTCAACAGTCATTAATTTGGTGGCTCTATTCGTCTGACAGAGTCTTCACACAGTTCCTCCACAAGGAACTCCTTCAGCATGCAACTTTCTTATTGCATATCATTCACTATCTATGATGTCCTCAACCTTTAGTTAGCTTAAGTTGTTTACCAAATATTTCCATAAGGAACATAAACATGCATCTTTGTTATGCATCTAAATTATTTATCCACGCATATTCCGTGTTTTGTTAACTTACATCCATGATGTACTTAACCACATGCATAATCATAAGCCCATGTGTAGCTACCATAGGTATATTTCACAACCCGCATGAATCTTTACTTTTAAAATCATTCAACTCATGATTGTTCACAATCCTTCTCATGTGATCCTCAAATGCAAAATCATTTTGCCTCTTATCTTGACAACAAAACATCCTTGCTCATTTACTCTTACATCATATATGTGCATCACTTGCACATTTAATATCATTCACTCATATCTATTTGGTCTTAATATCAGTCTTCATATCAAGAAATGTCACTATGGATTAAATCCTTGCACTCAAGCATATACAAACATAGCCAAACATTCATCATGTAAGTTCATTGCTTGTACATTTTCCATGTCATTCATACACATGGACAAATCAAACTTCCAGATCCTGCTCCCAAGATTCTTTCTGCCATTCTTATGAAAAGTCTCATAGAGATACTCAACATTGATTTTCTCTCTCTACTGAGAGCTTGCAGTGATTCACATGATATCCACATGGCAAGTTTAACAGACATAATCATAACTATGTCCCCCTTTCCATATGACAACAACCAATAAGAAGGAATTGTTTCCTCAACTAGTATAAAGTTATTCAACAATCTAGAAATACTATATGGGCAATTCCAACAATGCCCAAGGAAACAACTTACAAGACAACTTATCAAACTTATTTTTCATGCCTCAAACCAATTTTGGTTAACATACATTTTTATCAAGGGAATCATTTTCTACTTTCTCTCTCACTACTACTTGAGTATACTAAACCCTGCCTTATATGGATATCATCCACCTCTGTATGTCAACCTGGCCCATTGGTCCTCTAGAAGTGTCCCAACACTTCCTTTACCACATTCAGGATCAACATTTCATGAACCATTTTACCTTATCCTCATAAGGTACGGTGTACTCAACATCATCAAACTTTTACTTATGCTTCCATAGTCAGATCATCACTAACCATATGATCTATGACATCACCATATTTCACATTCAATGACATACTATAATAAGTATATATGCATGTCATATGCATGCTCTATCCTTGTGATATGCATTTCAACATATCTATGTGCACTAAGCATTATACCCATGTTTGTAGTGCAGACAGGTTCCACTTACTTTCCTCTTTCATTTTCATGTATAGACTTACCCTTAGTTAGTAGGGGTACACACTTCCCTAGCCCAACCATGAGATTTTGAACTTGCCCATGTCATTTCACTTCTTCCATGAGGTTCATTCTCAGCCCTCATGACTTCCTTTATTTTGCAAAGAGTGATTACCCTAGCAAGAAGTTTTTTAGTTATAACAGGTCAAGCAGGTTGATCTCACCTACTCCAATGAGGCCTCTAGACATGGAGAATTTTTCTCCCAATTCCAAATCCTTCATTTAACCAACGGTTTTAATTAATAGAGGTTTCATAAGCCCACTTTTGTAGGGATGGCTATCATTTGTCCAAAAGAAATGGTGGGCTTCTTCTACCACAGTCTAGCATGATTCAATCTCGTTGAGTAAAATCCCAACTGAATTTTAATTTGCATCCTTCTCCTCAAGGGACTTATGCAGATAATTTCCACACGGTAGTAATACTCTCAACAAACTCATCTTAGCCTTGATAAACTAGTCTTATGACTATTCTCTGACCCATCCAAGCATGTGTTTGAATCATGCTCTACTAGATAGGGTAGGCCAGGGTGCCCTCTCCCTTAAATTTTTCTAAGAAAGAAAAATAATCAATTGACTCTTTCATGAGCCCAAGTAGGCCAAGTGTTGTT
>JZKD02S1939544.1:0-36752 GCA_000966675.3 Picea glauca
TATGGTCCTTTTAAGGTATTGGAAAAGGTGGGAGATAACACCTACAGACTTAGTCTACCCCCATACATGTGCATTTACTCAGTAATGAATATGGAGAATCTCAAACTCTATGAGCCCTTTTGAGGTATTGGAAAAGGTGGGAGATAACACCTACAGACTTAGTCTACCCCCATACATGTGCATTTACTCGGTAATGAATATGGAGAATCTCAAACTCTATGAGCTCTACATGTTGGATCAGGAGGAGGAGTCGATCCTACCTTTTATAGAGAATTTAGCACCAGATGCTCAGGCAAAGTTGGCAGAGGACACAGTTTTGCAAAAGCAGTGAAGAACTACAAGATAGCGGCAACATGACCTTTGGCAGGTTGGGTTGAAAGGACAACTTCAAGGCAACACAAAGTGGTACTCTAGGGAGAAGGTAGAGGAAAAATTTCCTCACCTCATTCAGTAAAGCTTTTGCGAACCAAAGGCCTCCTAAATGGGGAGGTATGATCCGGATTGGATCATTATATTATTTTTCATCTATCTCGATGCTTTCAGAGTGGAAAAAATTGGAGGAATCAGCTTGCAGGGTCATTTTAGTGGATGGTCCCAGTTTGGAAAATTGAGGTCCAGAGCCATTTTGAGGCAATAAACGACATTTTTTGGGGTTTTGGTGTTCGAAACTTATGCCCACCTCCTTGATAGTGTTCTACACTCCAAGACCTTTCCAATAGAGCAAACCATGTGTCAATCAAAGCTTGTATGCAAAATTTATGCCTCCCACAAGTTGACCTAATGTGTTGACCAGCATGGTATAAGAGGATGCCACATTAGCCCCTGTTACTCAAGCATATAGGGGGCTAGCCACGTGAGGACTTGCAAGAGTCTAGAAGGTCCAAAACCTTATCACAATTGAAGGTTGAGAAAGTCAAAATCCTAACCTGTTGTGGGGAAATTGCACCCTACAGACTAACAAGCTAGGGCTTAAACTTGCATGCAGATCATGACCCTTCAGAAAGCACTTTTAACCTTCTACCCCAAACCTAAAACCCTTTTTCACATGCAAACATGGGAAGAACCAANTAATAAAGTGTACCTTCTATTTTTAAAGTGACTTTATTTTCATAAAGCACTTATGTAATAAAGTGAAATCACTTTAATATTTCAAGTGATTCATTTTGGAAGGAATGGATCATGACCATTGATCTTGAAAAAGGAAAGATCTAATCTTGGCCTTTGGATTCAGGGTTGGGGAAGGTGAAAAGACACTTTGGAGGGAAAATGTCATTTTCTGATTTATAAAAGAACGCATTGGGTAGTGTGCAAGACACATCGAGAAGACGAGAGGAGTTGAGTTAGAGAGATTTTTTGAGTAAGCTTGAGAGAGGAAATTGAGAAGCTTGAGAGGGCACATTTCCCAAGGAGAAATAGGTCACAAATCCCAAGGTGATTTTCTGTGTGCAGTGTTGTTCCATTTTTCTGTTGTTGGTTCGTACTGTACGGATCTGTACAATTCGTACAGCATGAATAAGGGCATGATTTTCGGGGCATATTTTGGCATGGAAATCGAGGCAGATTTATGGGTTTTTCTTGCTTCTATTGGGCCATACTGTGCATGCCATACATCACATAGTTGGGCATGTTTTTCGCGGCATAGAAAAGAGGAGGTCGCACAACTATACAGATTTTGGCACATTTTCCAAGGCAGAAATTTTGGGATAGTTTTGTTGTGGCTGTGGGGTATTTTACTTGGTTGGAAATGTGATATTTGTTGTTGTTATGTACTTTCCTGAATCTAAATAATATATATATATATATATATATATATATATATATCGTTGGGTTTCCCCACATTGGGGTTTTCCCTGGCATTTGCCTAAATTTCTGAGTTTTATGGGTTGTTGTCCATTGTGTTTATTTCCGCTACTATTTTAATTAGCAATGTGTATTTCTGCTTATGGTAATTTTTGAATGTGGGTTTAAGGCATTTATGAAGTTCATACAAGATAGTTATCTCTAGGTTGCTACGTGTTTGACAGAAATTTCAGTTTGTTGATTTTTGTCATTAAAAATCTACATGGTATCAGAGCTTTGTCTTTGAGTGATAGTGGGAAGTGTGATTTTTGGGCAAAAGGGTGTGATTGTTTTCCTTGAGTTGTGATAGGGAATATGGATGCAAGCATTAGATATGAGGATCAGTTGGATGGCATTTCCAACTATTTGCAATGGAAGGTTTGATTGTCAGTCGTTCTCAAGGAGAACAAAATTTACAACTATGTCAACTTTGTTGTGGCAGCTCCCACAGCAGATCCTATTGCTTTGGACTTGCATGAGGTCAAGGAAGTCAAGGCTCGGAGGATAAGTTGAATGATACCGAGATGGGTAAGGAGGAGAGTTTCTCTTCTTATCTTACCTGGGTGGCTCAAGTAAAAGATGAGCTGACATCTATTGGAGAGGTCATTACCGATTCTAAGTTGGTGAGGATAGCCTTAAATGGATTCACCAAAGAATGGGAAGTCTTCGTGAAGTGTGTGGTGGGATGTGAGAATGTACCAGATTGGAGCAGACTGTGGGACGATTTCACTCAGGAGGAGATGCGAGAAATATCTCAAAGCAGTGAATAGAATACATACAGAGCTGATGAGAAAGTTGCTCTTGCGGCAAAGAGCAAGAAGAAAGGAATTTCTAGAAGGGACTTGAGTAAAGTCAGATGTTATTGTTGTAACCAGTTGGGGCACCTTGCATCTCATTATCCTGAGAGGAAGAAGAATAAGAAGGAACCAGAAGGTCTTGAGACAACTACTACAACATCCATGGAGGACTTTGCTTCAAAGTACGACAGGGAATTTTCTTTGGTGACCCTAGTTTCCAGTCTCGGCAGTGGAGGATTTGGAGGTGATATCAAATGGATTATGGATAGTGGAGCCTCTAGACACATGATGGGAATCTAGCGAGTATTCCTAGTTTTCACATAGATTGGTCCTAGCCTACAAGTGGTAAATGAAGGTTGTATGGCGAGAGTTGTATGTAGAGTTGGGAATGTCATATTCCAACTCGAGTTTAGGGGACTCTTGGAGCTTGATGGAATTCTCTTTGTTCCAAGGTTGAGGGTTAACTTTCTCTCAGTCTCAGAATTGAAGGATGTAGGATATTGTGTATTGTTCAAGAGGGAACATGTATTTATATACAGGTAGGGAGTGGACCCGATGGAGCTGCAGTTGATCGGTAACTGGGTGAACAGGTTGTATATGTTGAGAGGACATCCTTCAGTGTATGATTCGACGTCGAATGAGGAGTGTGAGGAGGCTCCTGAGACTGTGATGGGGAAAAGAATTCAGTCTTTCACTCTGAGAGAAGAGAGCAGGTCTCTTATGAGCATTGGCAGAAGGCTCAACTAGGTTGATTGAACTAATGCTCAAGATGAAGTGAGCTCAGGGTTTTGGGAGGTTGCCAGGAGAATATCTTCTAGTTCAAATTTTGTGCAGGTGTTGAGGATGGCTCCAGGTTCAGATGGATCTCCTACAGAGCATAATGTGATGGGACCAGATGGTGGAGGTGATAGTGAGTACATCCCTCACTAAGAAGGAGTGTTAGCTTTTTAGCTCAGGAGGTACTTCGTATGTTTTGTCTTGAATGCAGATGTTAACTTATGTTTACACTACCAGACACTTAACTTTGTAATAGGTTTTTATAAAGTTGTTTTAAGTGGTTCTTTTCTTAAAGTGACTTTTTAATAAAGTGTACCTTCTATTTTTAAAGTGATTTTATTTTCATAAAGCACTTATGTAATAAAGTGAAATCACTTTAATATTTCAAGTCATTCATTTTGGAGGGAATGGATCATGACCATTGATATTGAAAACGGAAAGATCTAATCTTGGCCTTATGATTTAGGGTTGGGGAAGGTGAAAAGACACTTTGGAGAGAAAATGTCATTTTCAGATTTATAAAAGAATGCATTGGGTAGTGTGCAAGACACATCGAGAAGACAAGAGGAGTTGAGTTAGAGAGATTTTATGAGTAAGCTTGAGAGAGGAAAGTGAGCAGCTTGAGAGGGAACATTTCCCAAGGAGAAAGAGGGCACAAATCCCAAGGCAATTTTTTGTGTGCAGTGTTGTTCCATTTTTCTGTTGTTGGGTCATATTATACGGATCCGTACAGTCCATACAACAGGAAGAAGGGAACGATTTTCGAGGCATATTTTGGCACAAAAATCGAGGAAAATTTATGGGTTTTTCTTATTGATATTGGGTCATACTGTGTAGGTTTTACAACACATAGTTGGGCATGTTTTTTGAGGCACAGAAAGGAGGAGGCCATACAGCTGTACAGATTTTGGCACGTTTTCCAAGGCAAAAATTTTGGGACTGTTTTGTTGTGGCTATGAGGTATTTTCCTTGGTTGGAAATGTGATATTTGTTTTTGTTGTGTAATTTCCTAAAGATGAATAATAGATATCTCTTTCTCTCATTGGGTTTCCCCACATTGGGGTTTTCCCTGGCATTTGCCTAAATTTCTAAGTTTTATGGGTAGTTTTCCATTGTGTTTATTTCCGCTGCTATTTTATTTAGCAATGTGTATTTTTGCGTATGGTAATTTTTGAATGTGGGTTTAAGGCATTTATGAATTTCATAAAATACAGTTATATCTAGGTTGCTAAGTGTTTGACAAAAATTTCAGTTTGTTGAATTTTGTCATTAAAAATATACAGTGACTTCGGAGATGAAACCTAAGAAGCATTCAACACACCACATGATGGGAGTGCAATAAAGAGTTATCATGATGGTAAATTTTTGGCGTTGTGTCCCATTAAATGTAGAATATCTTGACCGATTTCCAAATCAAATGGAGAATCTATCAAAGATACGGAGTAATGGAGCAATAAAAGAAATCATTAGTGGATTAGATAGAGAGTTTAGGCGTAAAAAGAAACTATAGTTGGAAATGCAGTACAAAATTATGTAAGAAAGTGCATAGTCATAATTAAAATCGACAAGACAAGCATTTGAAATTGACTTCAATCGAAATATGGCAAGAACAACTATGATGAATGATTGTACAGGATGGTTGATTTGTACCAGAACTTGCCAAAGGACATAGTATTGTTGAAGTACATGAGTATAAGTACATTGGGATGAGATTGCAAGTAAGGATGCATAGGGCCAGCTTACTATAAAATAAGAAGAAATGGAAAGCCATTGGTTCATATTCATTTGATATAGGAAGAAGAGTCGAGTGTCAAATAGAATCTGAGCATAGTGTAGAGAAAGAATGGAGGGTAGAGGATCTGAGTAGGGTATATCATAGGATGATGGAACCACATAAAGCCAATGTATAGAGTTGTAAGTGGGTCACAACTTTGGTGCAATAGGAAGTCACGGGAACAACAGTAATCGACCCCAATATAGAAAATTGTCCTAGAACTGGACTGCACAGAACGAAAGGCAACACAAAAGCATGGCAAAAGCAAAATGAACCAATGATGCCTCAAGAAGGAGCAGAGGAACATGAAGAACACAGAAAGATGACTTTTTTCACAGCAAGAACCTGAGTATGGTGATAGTTATGATACTTGAGAAACAAGAAAAAAAACTACCCAAATTAAAGAGGGAAGTCAGAAAGGAGTTTCATGCTTATTCAACTCCATCATTATCTAGAGAGAATGTCTTAATTTAGCAAGAACTATGCAGACAGAAGACAAAATTTGGTAGTATGACACCTGCAACAACGACAGTGACCTTCGACGCACTGGAAACAGGCCTGAGTGGCTCGGGATGAGAAATAGGTGAGTGTTGGGGGCATGTTGTAGAGGCATTTTGGATAATTTTTTGGATTTGCACCAAGAATGAAGTCGAATACAAAAAGGAAATAAGAATATGGACCAGAGTGCACAATAGAGCGGATGCCAAGGAGTGTGACAAAAGGATGTGCGATGGAGTAGCATGCAGAAGGCAAAAAACGGTTATAAACTGTAGTGTTTGGGGACATTTTTTCCACTTTTGTAATGGGCTTAGCCCTATTGGTATGTATAAATATGTAAGAAAGGAAATATTATGGGGGGAATGCATGCGTTATCTATGTGTGATGGTACATGTAAGTTGTGAATATTTTTGGTAAGGGAGTGGAGCAAAGGAATAAATATGTAGTATGACTGAGGAGTGAACTTGCATTATCGTTGAATCGCTAGGCAAGTTTGGGATGATGATATTGTTGCATATTTTGTAGCGCGGTGCAAAGTTGTAAGAAATTTATTAATGAATAACATAAGAATCCAGTCGTTGTGGGCATATCCCAAGTTGGGTGAACCACATAAATCTGTTTGTTATGGTGTGGTTGCAATTTATGTTGTTTTATATTTTATGCTAAATAAATGGATCTATATGATATTGTAATTTTGCGCATAGATTATATTTCATAACAAAGTAATTGATAACTATGAGAACTGTGCATGTAAGTAAAGGGTTTGAATGATGCCTCCCCTAAGCACTGTAGAACCTTGGTTCATGCATCCCCTCTAGATGCCTCGGGTGAGACTTCACTTGCTATGTAGGTGATGCCAAAAGGGTCGGTATCTAAGGGTTTTGTTGGTATTTGACTGATTAAACTCAGTTATTCCCCCTGCATTCCAATAGAATGTGTCACTCCCAAATTCATTTATGAGCATTTTAAAACATTACAAAATTGTTTTAAAAACCACTGATACTACTTATGGTATTGGATTCTTCCACCTATGTGGTATGGCCACCCACGTCACTCGTGGTCCCGACCACCTCTGGCCCACCAACCCTCGATCCATTTTTTTATTCCAAATCACCACCAACACATCACCCATCATGTGTCCTTCACATCATCATTGACATCACTATATGAAAATTTCCATTTTTTTTCAAAATTCTAAAAAATATATATTTTCAAGAAAATGTCTTTGGCCACCCAAGCACTCTCTGGCTCAACCTCCATGAATATAATAAATTTTAAACTGATGTATGACCCCATATGGGCCAAGCACTGCAACCACACTTTAATATCAATCTATGACGTACCCACGCCATGGGTACCTCACAAATTTCACGTTTTGGCTTAATTCTAAATTTTTTATACTAATTAATAAATCAAGAAGCATGATGCAAGCACATGAAAAAATCAAGAAACATATTAAAATATAAAATAAATTCATTCTCATTTCATGCACAACATTATTCAGCAAACAAACATGTTATAAACTCCACACAGAGATAATAAATACACAGCAGAAATATAATTTACAAGAAACATAGAGAACTTATGTTTTTAAAGAAAACTTCACCGATTGGCTACAGACATTGGACATTCCACCCAACCTTAGGCTTTGTTTCACATAAACTCTCTACAATAGTTCACCCCCAAGCCAATACTATGAATCCAAAAGGATGGGTTCATAGTCCGACTCTAATTTTCACACACCCATCGGCTATCAATCTCTCACAACTTTCTCGACCACACAATAAATCTTATCTTACCAATTATCTTTCCCCCTCAACATAAACAACCCAAGGAAATGAACCCCCTTCTCTCCAATGTAGTCTCTTGGGTTGTTCCACTTCTTTCCAAGGATCCAGTTCTACTGGTCAGGAAAGATCGATGTTGGAAGCTCCAACGATTCTCAGTTGTGGATATTTGGTTCACAACTACACAAGCATCAATTTCTTGTTGGAAATTACCAATAGATACCTACAGCCAACTAGAAATGTCTCTCTACCTCCAACAATTCCTTTCCATTCCCAAAAAAAGAACAAAAGTGAAACAGAATGAAGTGAGTAACCAACACAATGATCGATGAACCCCTCAATGACCAAAAACACAGTTTATATAATTACATGAAATAATGCACCATGTGACCTCTCCAATAATCTCGTGTAACCATTTTTCCCAACTAATCCAATATGGGTGAATGAAAATATAATCAAATGGATTATCCTCTTTATCCCCCTCTCTCATGGAATCATAGCCCATATAACTCGGTCCTTGTTTGTTTTGCATCTAGTGATGCATTTTTACTATTAATATTCAAAGTATTACATTGCTAGGCTCTTTGGCCTATCAATTTTACAGGCACTCTAGCCTTTCATCACATAAACAAAAATACATTATTAATTTGGGGACTCAAAACTGGAGTATTGCATGTTGGATCTTATTTGCAAGAGTCTGCCTCTCTTTTGAACCTCATTACCCCTCACATGTGATCATTCCATGCTTTGAGGCTAGATGTTGGCATCTTGTTGGAATTTTGGTCATTGGAGGAGCATCTTACCATGATTTGACGGTCTTCCCTTTCATAAGGGAGAGACATTGAGGCCTTTTGGACCCTATCATCCTTTGTTGGATGGCCTCCTCTCTTAGAGGAGTTATTGTACATGTAACACACGTTTATTGTATTTTGGCTTAGTGTCTTTTACTTAATTACAATACAAGTCAAATTTGTAGTTCTCTTAGGCTATATCTAAGGATATAGAAAATAATATTGAATGAGAAGGATGATGAAGTGTTTTCTATAAATATAGGCTCATCCTCGCATTCCAGTTCATTATTGTTGGTGGCTACCTCTTTGAGAATACAATTTTGTTGAAGATCTACCTATTTAGGTGTTGGTGTCAATTCTTGGAGCTCTTGTCTCTTGGTTTGTTTTGGTGCATTAAAGATTTGTTTTGTTTGCTCAATATTACTAAAAGATTTCAAGATCAATCCAATTGGAGGGTAAGACTACCACTTGGATGGAAAGTGTTTTAGGGAAAATCCCTTCCTTCTTCCTTAGTTTGGTAAGTTCTCAATTCATTTTTTTTTCCTTTGGACCCCTAACAAGGGTATTTAGTATTTTTATCAAAATTTATAGTTAATATTTTTGGTGAAGGTGCTTCCCTTGTCAACCACTTCTTGTAGGGCCTTGTTCTACATACCTTATCTTGATTATATAGGAGACTAATTTACCACTAGGGCTCTAGTATTTTAGTCGTGATACATTGAGATAAGAAAGACCAATTATAAGAAGGGGGTATTTTTTGACCCCATAAGTCCTAATTGGAATAAGGCACTTGTCTTCTCCCAAAAAATCAACCAAAAAAAACAAAATTCAAATCTTTTATTTTAGTTTAGAAATAAATATAATGGAAAATCAAAGAAAAAACGTAATTTGGATAGTGCAAAAATCATTCTTTATTCTATTTTTTTATCTATAAACTTCCATGGATATTCCACTAGAACATCTCGTCATAATGGATCTTATATTATTTTGGAAATATTTTGTAATCAAGTTTATTTACTTAGATCTCATATTTATTATATCTAGCTTATTGCTCAAAATTAATGAAATATGAAAATGAAAGACTAAGCAAATGAACACACCATCCACATAAGTGAACATAAGATGTATCCTTGGAAACCCAATATGGGAGAAAACCCAGCTAGAAGGTGAGGCATGTTCTATGTTATCTTTTATTCAATAATAAAATGCAAATACAAAGAAAGGGGGGAACTCGCTATAGAGTTTCCTTTGACATTGTGGTGTGAATAGTTGTTATGGAATCCATGCCTCTTCTATTATGATCTCAAAATATCACTTCTATATTTTCTGCTCAACCATGGAAATTTTATAATGCTAAAGAATGGAACCCCTTCTCCTCCTAGTGGCCCAGTATTTAATATAGCCTGATAGCCATCTAGGGTTAGGTTTTTTCCATCCTTGACCCTTATTTAGTTAGGCTTTTGGATATTATAGAATATTATTGAAAGTACCATATGACTAGAATAACATGTGTGAGTAATGGAGGTTTACATGGCATCCACTCGGTACCATGGTGGTCAACAAGGTAGGTCAACTTACGAGAGGCGTAACTTCCATATACAAGCTCTAATGGAGGTGGTTTTCACATCATTGGAAAGGTCTCAATGTGTAAAATAGTGTCTGGTGGATAGAGCTATGATAGCAGAGTTTGGACCCCAAAAAATGTCGTTTGATGCCTCAAAATGGATCTGGAAGGTTCTTTACCCCAAATATCCATACTAGGACTTGCCAATAAAATGGGCTCTACAATCCAATTCCTCTAATTTTTCCACTTAAAAAGTACCACGATAGATGAAAAATGATATAATGACCCAATTTTTATCAAACCTCCCCATTTTGGGAGGATTTTGGTCCCCAAAATATTTTACAAAATGACATGAAGAAAGTTTTCTTCTACCTTCACCCCGGAGTACCATTTTTCCTTGCATGAAAGTTGTCCTTTCAACCTAATCTGCCAAAGGTCATGTTTCCCTTGTCTAATAGCTCTAGACTTCATCTAGAAATTTGTATCTTATTCCAACTCTTTATAATATTCTAGTGTTAAGTCATCTAAGGTAGGTAGGACTTGCCCCTCAATTTCCTAATCCAACATGGAAGGCTCGTAGAGTTTCATATTCTCCACATTCATCACTAGTAAATGCACATACATGGGATTATCACCCACTTTATCCAATACTTCAAAAGGACCATATTGTAGGTCCTTGATATTCTTACCAAGAGCCTATAGTCTTTCCTTGTTTAGTATTTCCTTGTTCATATTGGATTAAAGTAGTTTTCTTTGGGGTATTTGTGGAAAGTTGTAGGATCCAAGAATTAGCTTAGTTGGGAAGTGGTTGTGGAACCCTAGCCATGGAAGATGAGTCTAGTCATAACAACCCTCGGGATGCAGCAAAAAAGATCTTTTCAAGTCTAGAAGAGAAAGTTGTTGATGTCTCTTTCAACATGGCCCTCCTCATGGTGGCTCTAGTGAACACATTTGGACCTTTCAGTGAGGTTGGTGGCTCTAACTTAGAACTTGAATCAAATGAGAAACTGGGAGATAGTGAATACCTAGAAAAGAAGTTGAAAAAGATCCTAAGAAAGAGAAACCAAGTTATAGTGCCAACACTCCTTCATAAACTTTATTTAAAATGGAAGAGAAAGTGGATATCAAGCCCTATCAAGGTGAGATCGATGTTGTTAAATTGAATCATTGTTTGCAATAGTTAGAAGTGTATTTTAGTGTCCATAATATAGATGAAGAGCAGAAAAATGCATTTGTTTTTAGGTTCCTTTGGTGTGAGTTTTCAAAGTTTTTATTTTTTAACTAATATATCCTAAATATGAATCTAGGTAAGGATTGGAAACATCAATCAAAATGAACTCCATTGTGGATAATCTAGAAAATAACAACTCTGAAAATTAATTTGCTAAATTGAAACTAAAGGGCCTTGCACTAACCTAGTAGGAAATCCACTCTGAGACACTTAGGCTAGAGGGTGATCCACTAATAACTAAGTAGGAAGATTTTAAAACCCTCATCAAGTCCCATTTCTACCCTATTGGGTATATAGAGGACTAGTGGATTCATTGTTGGTTGTGGAGCTTCATTACCTTCTTAATTCATAGGTCATTGTTATTAGCCATGTTTATAACCCATGAAGACTTTACACCCCAAAAGAATGTACACTCCTTCATGCAGAGGAGTGTAGAGGGGGGTTACCCCCTTTGTAGGCTCTAAGGGGTCTGAGGGCAAGCGGGCCCTAGATGGGGGTTCGGGGGCGAAGCCCCCAAAGGAAAATGTTCCTTGTAAATGTATATTGTAATTTAATTGTAAATGTGGACCATTCATTATAAGTTCATAGATATGAGGGTAGAAGTTATGTTAGGGTTTTTTTCCCTAGAAGGAAACCCTCTTTTATGAGGGAAATGTATTTTGGCTATGTATCATTATGAATATTGTATTCTTAGTGAGGAGACTGTGAGAGAAATAAGAGGAAGTTACAGCTGGTGTTTTGTAGGTTGTATCCCTTCATTTGTTGAATAATAATAAAGAAAGGACCTGGAAATTTCTCTGGTTGACGTAGTCCACACTCGGTGAACCACATATATCTGTGTCTCTATTGTGTTGTGTATATTATGTGTTTTATTTCCACATTTGTTTTATTTTATTGCTCTGCGATCCTTTTTTTATAACATTCATTGGCATCACTGGAAAAGGAAAGGGTAGAGTGTGCAAGAGTACACCATTGAATTCATGACTATGACAATTATGTTGGGTATCTCTCCCAAGAACCCAGATGTACTCCTTAATTATATAGGGGGTCTACACAATCATTTGTGAAAGAAATTGATGCCCTTCAAACACAATATCATTTATGATGCATGTGTGTAAGAATAATACCTAGAGAACATACACCATAAGAAAGGATATACAAGTGGCTCTAAATATAAATACCACCAAGACACTTCCAAGGAGGGAAAAAAGAAGTGGAAATAAATAGACAAGAAGATGACAACCACTGCACATCAGTGCAAGGACCCAAACAACCATTGTAACCATTGCAATATCGATGGTCACACCAAAGATAAGTGTTGGAAGCTACATCCAAATTTGAATCCAGAGAACTGTAAGGAGGATTCCAAGAAGAAGAACCTACTAGGAAAGGATTCAAGAAACCAGGTAGAGAGCATCTTGAATGTGGATGAAAATATTATATGCACTTTAGTGCAGAAGGAATTAAATCTGAGTAGCCTTCATCATAAGGAATACAAGAAGATGACTAAACTCTTCTGCATTAAAATCCAGGTCAAAAATACCAAGGTAGATGCTCTATTCAATTTCAGGTCACAGACCAACCTCATAGAAAATGATATAATCAACAAGCTTGGTTTGGATTTTTATGATTATCCAAACCCATATTGATTGGGATGTGTGAATAAGGATTCAAATATCAAAGTCACTAAACAATGTCTGATCAAATTTGCTATAAGTGTATATTTTATTGATTAAGTGGAGTTAGAAGTAGTACCCCTTGACGTGTGTGGTGTATTCTTTGGAAGCCCCTACATGTATATGATGGATGCAATCTTCATGCAGAGAGAAAACCAATATCGCCTAATCAAGGATGGGAAGGCTTACATCATCAACTTACACAAAGGTAAATCGAATATCTATGTAGAAAGTGTCGATCATGAAAAAAATTTGATCATTTCTAGTAAGAAATATGTACTACTTTTCTTAAGATAGAATTAGTTAGGGAAGGAATCGATGAAAGTAAAGGCAGCCCTAGATGGATGTACCAAATATTAGAAACAATACTTGGAAGTTTTGTTGCAAGAGTACATAAGAGTGTTTTAGGATCCTAAAGGGATTCCACCTAAAAGGTAGTTGGAGCATGAGATACAATTCTTGCTTGACTCCCCATTACCAAATATTGGGTTATATAGACAATCTATTTTAGAAGTAGATGAAGTGAAGAAACAGTTGCAGCATCAACCAAGAACCTCACCTTGTGGGACACCTATCATCATAGTACCCAATAAATATGGGACTTTCTGAATGTGTATTGAATATAGATATTTTAGTATCACATACAAGAACCAATACCCTCTACCCAAGATCGATGATTTGTTAGACCAGTTTCAACATGCCAAGTACTTCACTAAGTTGGATCTCAAATCAGGATACCACCAAGTACGCATTAAATAACAAGGCACCTAGAAGACTTCCTTCAAGACAAGGCAAGGTCTATATGAATGGTTATTCATTCCTTTTGGTTTATGCAATGCGCCAGCTACATTTATGTGAATGATGAAATATGTATTGTGTCCCTATTTAGATTAATTTGTAATGTGTAGTTGGATGAGATATTGTTTTATAGCTCTACCTAGGAAGAGAACATCTCACATATTATGTAGGTGTTAAAGACTCTAAAAAAGAATCAGTTGTTAGATAACCTTAAGAAATGTGATTTTTCTCAGTAGTCGTTCGTGTATTTCGAGTATGTGATTAGTTGAGGGGAACTCAAGATAGATCTTGCAAATATGGAGATCATCATAAATTGACCAATTCCTACTAATGTCACTAAATTTAGGATCTTTTTTCGAGCATCGTAATATCTACGGAATTTCATATCATCATTTTCAGCAGTAGCTATGCCACTCGCTCTATGTAACATCTCGCTCTTACGCGCACATAATTTGACTTATTATTTGAGGACACTTGCGTGCAAGTGATTCGGTTTTGTATATGGTTGTTAGTTTCTCTTATGGATTATGATGATGATGCTTATGGATTACAATGTTATCTTATTTGATACATATGTATAGACATGTGTTATTGATGGGTTTCTCCTGAGTGTGCAAGACACTTGACAGATTGAGGATGTCGATGGAATCCATGGACCTCCTTGGACTCTGTATCGCGTCAGGGAGTGGACTATATGTGATTTGGGTATTTTTATTTACACATATGTGACATATTACCAGGTATATTATGATGTTTTTTATAGATCGTTGACAGTGTTTCATTGATGGATGTAGGCTGATGATTTCTTGTTGATCAGACTCACATAAGGAATAAAGGGGCCATGCACAACAACCAGATATTGAGGGAGAGATGTGGTAGCAGCCCTACCATAGCCTACTAGCACTCTCGTTGTGGATCAAATTGTAGTTTAACCATTACCTAGTTCAAGAGATCCATGATGTCACGAGGGAAGAGTGAGACAGTTTCTCACGAAGGTTCTAAAGGGCATGCAATAAGGAAGGATCTTTATTCCTTAGAGGACCTTAGTCTCTCACAAGGTTGCATGATGGAGTATTGACTCCAAGGGTTGGACAACTACCAAAATCAGTAAAAGGCGAGTGGTACCCTTGGAGCACGTAGTGTATCTTAAAGGGCACGTCTCATAAACAAAACTTGAATAAAGGCGAGTGGCACTCTTGGAGCACGGAGTGCGTCTTGAAGGGAACGTCTCAATTTTTAATAAAGGTGAGTCAATGAACCTAGGTTACTAGAAAACAATAATTTGTTTTGACTATTTCGGACTTAAAAATAATTAATAAATGGGTATTTTTATTAATTATAAAACCCCCTTTAAAAATTATAATCCTAGTTTAAAAAAATTTAAGCCTAGGTCTAAATAGGGTAAGAAGACAAAAAACTAATTAATCAATTAATAAAAGGAGGATGAAGAAATAAAAAACCAATTAAGAATTTAAAGGAGAAATAATTTATCTAAGAACTAATTATTTTTTATGTGAAAGACATGTTAATTTTGAACTTAGACAAAAAGGAGAAATGAATGCAAAAAGGAATGTGGAACATAGAAAGGAATCTAGTCTAGAGAACTTTCCTATATAAAACTCAACTAAGTATTAAGAAAAACATTATTAATTAAAGGAAATTGAGGGAATAAAAGGATAACAAGGAGTGTTTTTAGGAATGTTTTTAGAATGGGTGAGGGAAATTGGAAATTAACTAAATTAAATAAATGAATTGTTGGTGCAACTAAGGGATCAGGTGAAAAGTGTATGGGGGAGAGTGTTTCCTAATTAATTTTAATAAAAATAATTTAGCGTGCAATTCACAAGTGTCACTAAGAAAATATCTATAAAAATAATGGCAAAGAATAGGAAGGGATCATGTATGGTATGCATAAATTTATGCTGCCAGAATTTCTTGACTAATTTTTCTTATGAGAGTTGAGATACCCAGCTCGAAAAGAGAGTGGTAGCTCGACCATACAAGGTGACCTGGGAGCTAGATTTTTCTCTCGTTTTGTGTGCATGGCTCCTTTGTGGATCCAGGTGCTAAGGGGAAAGAAGAATACCCCTAGTATTGGATGGCAGGTACCGGTGAGGTCTTCACGGTTAGCAAGCAGGGAGCGGGATGGAGCACAAGTGTGGGAGATCGTCATCGACTTCTCGCTTTCAGTTATGGTACTTTTAGTGAAATTGTCAATGCATTTGGATTAATTTGTATACTTTAGTTTTCGATTTTTTTTTACCTTGCATAACTGTGTGAGATCTTAAGATCAAGAGATAAGCTCCTAGATGTTTTTTTTTTAAATGCTAGAGGCAGATTCCTAATAATTTCACCGCCATTTTTTTTTGTGTAAATCTGAGCTTGAATGTATACATTGAGAACTTTGATCAGTGTCATTTAATTGACCCTAAATTTGTACTCTCTGATCCACACCATGATTTTTTTAAAGTCAAGATTTCTCTAATGAGGTTGTTGCCAGCCAATTTGATCTGGAGATGATTTAAAAAAAATATATCCTTATCCACCTCGGGTCACCCTTAAGCGAGTCACCTTCTTTCTCTGTGATTGCACTTTCCACCTTTGCATTTTTTCTTAAGGACGCTCGAGTAAATTTAACCTCCTTACCTCTGTGTTTTTGGTGTAAAAACATGCTTAGAATGTGGGGGAAACTAGCAAGAGTTTTTACCCTCCTTACATGTTTTTGGTGTAAAAACATACTCAAACTGTGGGGGAAACTAGCAAGAGTTTTTGTCCTCCTTACTTATATGTTTTTGGTGTAAAAATGTTCTCATAATGTGGGGGAAAATAGAAAGAGTTTTTACCCTCCTTACCTCTGCATTTTTGGTGTAAAAATTTTCTCAGACTATGGGGGAAACTAGCAAGAGTTTTTACCCTCCTTACCTCTGTGTTTTTGGTATAAAAATGTGCTTGATATTTGGAGGAAACTATCAAGAGTTTTTACCCTCCTTACCTATGTGTTTTTGGTGTAAAAAAATGCTCAGAATATGGGAGAAACTAGCAATATCTTTTACCCTCCTTACCTCTACAGTTTTGGTGTAAAAATGTGTTCATACTATGGGGGAATTTAGCCAGAGTTTTTACCCTCCTTACCTATGTGTTTTTGGTTTAAAAATGTCCTCCAACTGTGGGGAAAACTAGAATGCATTTATACCATATTCATCTCTGCATTTGTTTTATATTTACTCAGCCATTTCATTTTTTTCTTTGCCAGCAATTTCATTGTTGTATACAGCGAATTTAACCATTAAATGCTTTGCATTTGTTGTATATTTACTCAGACATTTCATTTTTATTTTCCAACAAATTCATTGTTGTATACAACTAAAATAAATAGTAAATGATCTGCGATTGTTTGTATATTTACTCAACCAATTTGTTTTTAATTTTCTAGTGATTTCATTGCCTTGTACAGCGAAAATAACCATTAAAATTGCCCAGCGCCCTTGCTGCCTTTTTCTCTATGATTGGATACCCAGGGCTCTCTCTCTCTCTCTCTCTCTCTCTCTCTCTCTCTCTCTCTCTACTTGGCATTTGCATGTAACCTCTGCGTGCAATCCAAGAAAAACAAAACCTTTAATATAGTAACCTCGAGTTAGACCATGGAAAACACATGTTTTTATCAACTCAAGAATATTAATTAACTTAATAAGGATGTTGATGTGTAGCTATAGAATTTATATTATTTAATGTAATCCATAATTTTGACTAACACAATTGGATTCTAGTCAATGATATTATGCATAGTCAAGCTACATGAAGAGTTGTCTTATTATGAAGATTGAAGCACTTGATAGTTGATTTGTAATTATTTTTCTCTTGCATCCTTTAAAATACGGTGGATTATTCTCTGCGCCCTTAGAAAAATGACTGACAGATGATTGATTAATCATTTAGGATCGCTTGCGCCCTTGAATAAAGTTGAAGCATGGTTGGTTAATAGTTTGATTCTCTTGTGCATTGAATATTACTGACAAGGAATGATTATGTTAATGATTGAATTCACACACTAATTAATGTTATGCATTGTTACACAAGTGGTTAGATTTCTAGCACACCATGAAATCCAATGTAAAGAATGATTGTGTTAGTTATTTACTTCTTGCGCAATAAAAAATTATTGTAAGGAATGATTATTATTGATATTATATTTCTCGCGCGCCTGGAATAAAAGTGGAATTTTATGTTCACTACATTGTGCCTTGATTATATGATGATTAGCATTGATTTACTTTTCGTTTGCGCCCTAATTTAATTAACAATTATTACTTGCGCCTTTAATTTTGTTAATGTATGATGGATTAATAACTAGTTTTCTATTGCGCCATTGAATATGATGTTTCCTTATTGGATTAGAATTTGGTTACTATTGTGCCTTTAATATTATTGAAGTATGATTGATTTATTAATTGTATTCTCTTGCGACCTCTGAAATAAAATCGATATCTCTTGCTTCTTGAATTGTTGATGTGTAAATGATGGATTAATTGAATAGAATGTTTATGCGCAGATCAATAATATGATGTATGACTAGTTGAGGAATTAGACTTATTGCGCGCATTGGATTATAATCTAATGTATGGTTTTAGATGTTAGTCTTCTTACACGTTATGAAAATTTATTATGAAGGATGATTGCATATTGTGAATGGGATTTGCGCCACGAATACAACGGATAAATTCTTTTAAGCCTTGGATTTAATATGGTCTATGATATTTTATGTGAATGATTACTCGCGTTCCATGTCTAATTGTGGATTAGGATTGATGGATTGATGAAATTGATTATTGTTGATGTTATTGATTTAGCATAGTTAGTTGGGACTTGAATGTGTTAGTGGGATGTAAACACCTCCTTGTTCCTCATAACAGTGACCAGCCCTGAGACCTTAAATGGTTAAAATCAATTGGAACCTGGGATTGAGCATTGCTTATGTGTCCTGGAGGTCCTAACCTTGCAGGGCAGGTTGGACAGGTAGTCATTTTATAATCTTTATATGATTGAATGTTGTTGTAATTTTCTTCAACCTTTTATGATGTGCTAATATGCTATGCTCTATATGTTTATGTGTCGCTATCCTTCATTGACGCATTGATTGCATCATTAGTAATTTCCATGATGAGTATTGGGTATTTCTTTAATTATGATGTTGTGAATAGGCACTACCATGATCCTATGTTGATGTTAATTTATTAATGAAAAAAAAATACCTTTTGTTCTTCGACTTTTCTTAGGCGTAACACAGGGATGTTACATATGGTATCAGAGTGGGTTCAAGGTAATAATGAATAGAGGACATCAATGAGGTAGACGACATGGTGTTAGGGGAGGAGGTGAAATGCCTCCAGAAGTGCAAGCACCCTAGGGGTATAACCCCCAAGGGGAAGAACAAGTCTTGGGCAGGAGTCGATTGTTGTAAGAAATGTGGATGGTATGACAAGGTCCTTCTAGGGAAATGTCAGAGGCCTTGATTAACTATCTAGAAGAGATGAGGCAAGGGTTCTTGTACACCTTGAGGGTTCACAGTGCACCCCAGCCGGTACTGGTATCATTCACCGAGAACTCGAGAAGGTAAATTTCCTCGATTTCTTGGGTGCCACGGATGACGCAGCCACCAAGGCATGGTTGGAGAACATGGCAAAGTGCTTCACACTTCGTGACTATACCTCCAACATGAAATTTTTCATGGCGGTCTTTCATCTAAAGGGGAGCACTCTTCTATGGTGGAAGACATTCCTGCCACAACTAAATGTAATCGTTGAAGACATGTCATGGGAATTATTTGAGCAGCGGTTTCGGGAGAGGTATTTTTTTGAGGAATTCATTGACCACCAACTCAATGAGTTCAACGCCTTACAACAGTACAGTCATACGGTGCCTGAGTATGAGGTTCATCTCATGGAGTTGCTTAGGTATGCTCCACATATGAACACTGAAAAGCTTAAGGACAACAAGTTTGTGATGGAATTAAACATCATCATACATGTGAATGTGAGGATCTTAATGCTTCAGACGCTGCACAATGTAGTCTAGAAGGCCCTCATAGTTGAGGAAGAGATGATCAGTGAGGATCAAGGCAGGACTCATGCGAGACTGACAGGGCATGTGACATCTGGTGCGCAACAACATCAGACTCTAGCTAGACTTTCTTCAAGGTATTGGGATACCTTGAGAGGATCTATGTTCACGACACCTCAACAATTGGCTCCTCGGCGGGGAACTCCCCATAGAGTACAATCGCATCAGCAGCAGCAGCCATTAGGCCTGTTTAGCGGAATAGACTAGGGTTTCGGGCTGGTGGGCCAACAACTTCTACTTCGGGGACCACGAGTACTGGACCAAACATCGGATGTTGGACATGTGGAGAGACACTTTACCAGCGTGACTGTCTGTTTAAGAGGGCTAGAGCAGTTGGATCAAAAGGACCCACTATAGTTGGATATTGGTCGAGGCCAATAGGATTCACGTAGAATTGAATAAATGTCAGGTCGAGCACCAGTCCATTGTGCTCGAGATGTCAGTCACAATGGTCAACCAAAATTTTGGTTTTGGATTGAACTAGGTACTACAAAGGAGCATGTGCAAGGATGCAAGTCATATGAATTATTAGCATTGAATGAAAAGGGTGTGGCGGAAGGATTAGAAAACCTTCCGGTAGTATGAGAGTTGCGGATGATTTCCCAGAAGAGTTACTAGGTTTTTCGCCTGAAGCAAAGATGGAATTTACCATCGACGTAAAACGCGGAACTAAAACGATAGCAAGAACACACTATCAGATGTCGACCCCTGAGCCACAAGAGTTGAAAATGAAACTGAAGGAGTTGTTGGGCCTAGGACTTACGTCCAAGTGTTTCACCTTGGGGTGTGCTTATTATTTTCATATGGAAAAAGGATGGGTCATGGAAAATATGCATTGACTACCATCAATTGAACAAGGAAACGATCAAGAACTAGTATTCATTGCCAATAATAGAAGATTTTTTTGATCAAATGAAAGGCGTGACGGTGTTATCAAGGATCGAATTGAGATCAGGATATCACCAGTTATGGATAAAATAGGAAGACATTCCTAAGATCGCATTCAAGATGAGGTTTGGGCATTACGAGTTTATCATTTTATCATTTGGACTGACAAACGCCCCAAGGGTATTCATGAGCTTTATGAATGGGGTGTTCCGTGAATACTTGGAAAAGTTTTTTCAAGTATTCATTGATGAAATATTGATATATTCTCAGATGATGGAAGAACATGGCAAACATTTACGCTTGGTACTACAGTGTTTACGAGAAAACAAGTTATATGGGAAAATGTCAAAGTGCTCTTTTTAATCAATCGATGATTCATTATTTAGGGCATGTTATCTCTGGAGGAGGTATCATTGTGGATACAATGAAGCTGGAGGCTATTAGGGAATGTCTTGCACCGACGAATGTACCCAAAGTATGTAGCTTCATGCGTTTAGTGGGATATTATCAATGGTTCGTCGAAGGTTTTCAAAGATAGCAAATCCGATTACGAAATTGTAGAAGAGAAACAATAAATTTGTATGGACCAATAAATGCACAAAATCATTTCAAAGGCTCAAGGAGATGTTGACAACAATGTCGGTACTAAAAGTCCCTGACATTGATGAGGACTTATGGGTATGCACAGACGCATCTGAGGAAGGCTTTGGTGGAGTCTTGATGAAATATGGTCGAGTGATTGATTACATCTCAAGGAAGTTAAGAAAGCATGAGGATAAATACACAACGCACAATTTGGAGTTATTGGCCATTGTGTATGCCCTGAGAGTATGGAGGCACTACCTGATTGGATGAAAATTCGAACTGAAAACCGACCACTGTAGTTTGTAGCACATTTTTACACAAAGTGACTTGAATGCGCAATAAAGGCATTGGTCATAACTTATTAGAGAGTACGAGTTTGAGATTAACTACATAAAATGGACAATGAACAGAGTGGCAGATGTGTTGAGTCAAAGACCACGCATATTTTTGGTGATACCTCTTCAGACGAATCTTCGAGAAAATATTCTAACTATACAATGCGACGATGACTGGTATAAAGAGGTTAAGAAAAATATTGGATAAGATACCATGTTGGTACAAATATTTGTGGGATTTATTGTGGACAGTGACGGATTAATGAGATATAATAACTGGATTTACATACCACCCAACGACGAGTTGAGAATTCCAATCTTAAATAAATCTCATAGACCAGTGTGCATGGCTCACCCAAGAGTCACAAAGATCAGGGAAGACCTTAAATCCGTATTCTTATGGAAAGGAATGAAGGCGGACATACTCAACTACATGGAGAGATGTCTAGAATGTCAGCAGGTGAAGGTTGAACATAGATATCCGACAGGATCACTACAGCCACATGTTATTATGAAATCAAAATAGGATGTCATTTTGATGGAATTCATTGTTGGATTGTCGTTGACGGTAAGGAGGGACGAGTCAATTTTTGTGGTATTTGACACTCTAACGAAGGGTGCACATTTTATCCCTGTGCGTACAATGTGTCAGGTGCCAGACATAGCTAGAGTTTTCATCAGTGAGATTGTGAGATTGCATGGCATGCCTAAGAGGATCATATTCGATCATGGATCGGTGTTTACAGGACGATTTTGGACTATTTTATCAGAGGCCTTGGTAACCCAACTTAACTTTAGTACAACTTATCACCTAGAGATAAATGGAAAGACAGAAGGAACGAACCAAATCTTGGAAGATATGTTGTGTATGTACGTGATGGAACAACAAAAGAGTTGGGAGGAGTTCTTGCCACTTGTATAGTTTGGATATAACAACATCTATCAAAGCACCATTAATATCGTTCCATTTGAGTTTCTTTACAGGAAATCGTGTCGAACGCCTTTGAGTTGGGACCGACTTCAGGATAGGGTATTGGTAGGACCAAAATCGATCCAAGAAATGGAAGAACAAATGAAAACGGTAAGACAAAGGATCAAGGAAGCGCAAGATCAGCAGAAGAGTTATGTCGATGCGCATCGTGTTGACCGTAGTTATGAAGTTGGGTATTGAGTATTCTTGTGGGTGAAACTATACAAGAGTTCAATCAAGTTTGGAAAGGGAGCTAAACTCTCTCCAAGGTTTGTGGGACCTTTCAAAGTTGTGGAAAATAAAGGGTTTGTGGCCTATCGACTAGCCTTGTCTAATTCTTTGAGACGTATGCACAATGTTTTACATGTATATATTTTGAGACATTATGTTAGTGATCCTACACATGTGATTGACATGAGTTCTTTGCAGCTGTCAGACAAGGGTGCACTCACGGCGGAGTCAATCCTCATTTTGTAACATCTCATTCGACAGCTACGGCGTCGACCAGTTGATCAGTTCAAGGTACAGTGGGACAGTTATAGTTGACACTCGGCTACCTGGGAGGATGCATATGATATGGGCCAGCAGTTTCCATTTTTGTTTGATAGTTGGACATATTAGATCTTGTAAGATATTTATTTATTGCACCTATCCTGTGAAACTTCAGGAAAAAGTTTAAAACAAGAGGGGGTGTATGTAACATCCTGCTCTTGCACACATATGATTTGACTTATTCTTTGAGGACACTTGTGTGCAAGTGATCCAGTTTTGTATATGGTTGTATGTTTCTCTTATGGATTCTGATGATGATGCTTATGGATTATAATGTTATGTTATTCAATTCCTATGTATAGACAGGTGATATTGGCGGGTTTCTCCTTAGTGTGCAGGACACTTGACAGATTGAGGATGTCGACGATATCAATGGACCTCCTTGGAATCTGGATTGAGTCAAGGAGTGGACTGTATGCATTTTGGGTATTTTTATTTATGCATATGTAACATATGATCGGGTATATTATGATGTTGTTTATGGATTGTTGATAGTGTTTTGTTGATGGATGTAGGCTGAATATTTCTTGTTGACCAGACTCACATAAGGAGTAAAGGGGCCATGCACAACAACCAAGTATTGAGGGGGAGGTGTGGCAGAAGCCCTTCCATATCCTACTAGCACTCTCGTCATGGCTTGAATTGTAGGTTAACGATTACCTAGTTTGAGAGATCCATGATGCCATGAGGGAATACTGAGATAGTCACTCACGAAGGTTCTAAAGGGAATGAAATAAGGTAGGGTCCGTATTCCTTAGAGGCCCTTAGTCTCTCACAAGGTCGCCTGATGGAGGGTTGGACAACTATCAAAATCAGTCAAAGGTGAGTGGCACCCTTGGAGCACGTAGTTCGTCTTGAAAGGCACGTTGCATAAATAAAACTTGAATAAAGGCGAGTGGCACCCTTGGAGCATGGAGTGCATATTGAAGGAAACGTCGTCATTTTTAATAAAGGCGAGTCAATGAACCTAGGTGCCTAGAAAAAAATAATTTGTTTTGACTATTGTAAAACTTAAAAATAATTAATAAATGGGTAATTTTATTAATTATAAAACCCCCTTTAAAAATTATAATCCTAGTTTTAAAAAAATTAAGCCTAGGTCTAAATAGGGTAAGAAGACAAAAAACTAATTAATTAATTAATAAAACGAGGATGAAGAAAAAAAAATCAATTAAGAATTTAAAGGAGAAACAATTTATCTAAGAATTCATTATTATTTATGTGCAAGACATGCTAATTTTCAACTTAGAAAAAAAGGGGAAATGAATGCAAAAAGGAATGTGGAACATAGAAAGGAATCTAGTCTAGAGAACTTTCTTAAATAAAACTCAACAAAGTATTAAGAAAGGCGCCAGTCATTAAAGGAAATTGAGGGAATAAAGGGACAGCAAGGAGCATTTTTAGGAATGTTTTTAGGATGGGTGAGGGAAATTGGAAATTAACTAAATTAAATAAATGAATTTCTGGTGAAACTAAGGGATCATGTGACAAGTGTACGGGGTAGAGTATTTCCTAATTAATTTTAATAAAAATAATTTAATGTGCAATTGAAAAGTGTCACTAAGAAGAACTCTATAAAAGTAATGGAAAATAAGAGGAATGGATCATGTTTGGTATGCGTAAAGTTATGTTGCTGAAATTTCTTGACTGATTTTTCTTGTGAGAGTTGGGATACCCAACTCGAAAAGAGAGTGGTAGTTCAACCTTACAAGGCGATATGGGAGCTAGATTTTTCTTTGGTTTTATGTGTGTGGCCCCTTTGCAGCTCAGGGGGCTAAGGGGGAAGAAGAGTACCCCTGGCATTGGTTGGGAGGTACCGGTGAGGTCTTCACGGTTAGCAAGCGGGGAGTAGGATGGAGCGCAAGCGTGGGAGATCGTCAATGGCTTCTTGCTTTCGATTACAATACTTTTATTGAAATTGTCAATGCATTTGGATTAATTTGTATACTTTATTTTTCGATTTTTTTTTTACCTTGTGTAACTGTGTGAGATCTTAAGATCAAGAGATAAGCTCCTAGATATTTTTTTTTAAATGTTAGAGGTGGATTCCTATTAATTTCACTGCCATTTTTTTGTGTAAATATGAGCTTGAATGTCTACATCCAAAATTTTAATCACTATCATTTAATGGACCCTAAATTTGTACTCTCTGATCCACACCACGATATTTTTTTAAATCGAGATTTCTCTAATGAGTTTGTTTCCAACCAATTTGATCTGGAGCTGATTTAAAAAAAAATAGTCCTTATCCACATTGGGTCACCCTCCAGCAAATTACCTTCTTCCTCTGTGATTTCACTTTCCACCATGGCGTTTTTGTTGAAGGGTTCCAGGGAAAATTTACCCTCCTTACCACTGCGTTTTTGGTGTAAAAACGTACTCATACTATGGGGGAAAATAGCAAGAGTTTTTACCCTACTTACCTCTATGTTTTTGGTGTAAAAACATGCTCAGACTGTGGGGGAAACTAGCAAGATTTTTTACCCTCCTTACCTTTGTGTTTTTGGTGTAACAACGTGCTCAGACTATGGGGGAAACTAGCAAGAGATTTTACCCTCCTTAACTCTAAATTTTTGGTGTAAAAATGTACTCATATTGTGGGGGAATTTAGACATAGTTTTTACCCTCCTTACCTCTGCATTTTTGGTGTAAAAACGTCCTTCGAATGTGGGAAAAACTATAATGCATTTATACCATATTCATCTCTGTGTTTTTTGTATATTTACTCATCCATTTCATTTTTTTATTTCCCAACGATTTCATTGTTGTATACAGCGAATTTAACCATTAAATGTTATGTGTTTGTTGTATATATACTCAGCCATTTCATTTTTATTTGACAGTGAATTCATTGTTGTATACAATAGAAATAACCAGTAAATGATCTATGATTGTTTGTATATTTACTCGGCCAATTTGTTTTTAATTTTCCACGATTTCATTGCCTTATATAGCGAAGATAACCATTAAAATCGCTCGGTGCCCTTGCTTCCTTTTTCTCTACGATTGGATACCCGGGGCGTTGCCTCTCTCTCTATATATTTACTCGGCGTTTGCATGTAACCTTTGTGTGCAATCCAAGAAAAACAAAACCTTTAATATAGTAACCTTGAGTTAGACCATGAAAAACACATGTTTTTATCAATTCAAGAATATTAATTAACTTAATAAGGATGTTGATGTGTAGCTATATAATTTATATTATTTAATGTAATCCATAATTTTGACTAACCAATAACACAATTGGATTATAGTCAATGATATTATGCATAGTCAAGCTACATGAAGAGTTGTCTTATTATGAATCTTGAAGCACTTGATAGTTGATTTGTAATTATTTTTCTCTTGCATCCTTTAAAAATCGGTGGATTATTCTCCTTATAAAAATGATTGACAGATGATTGACTAATCATTTAGGATCGCTTGCACCCTTGAATAAAGTTGAAGCATGGTTAGTTAATAGTTTGATTCTCTTGCGCATTGAATATTACTGACAATGAATGATTATGTTAATGATTGATTGCGTGCACCGATTAATGTTACGCATGGTTACACAAGTGGTTAGATTTCTAGCGCACCATGAAATCCAATGTAAAGAATGATTGTGTTAGTTATTTACTTCTTGCACAATAAAAATTTATTGTAAGGAATGATTATTATTGATATTATACTTCTCATGTGCCATGGAATAAAAGTGGAATTTGATGTTGACTACATTGCGCCTTGATTATATGATGATTAGGATTGATTTACTTTTCGTCTGCGCCCTAATGTAATTAACAATTATTACTTGTGCCTTTAAATTTGTTAATGTATGATGGATTAATAACTATTTTTCTATTGCACCGTTGAATATTGGTGTTTCCTTATTGGATTAGAATTTGGTTACTATTGTGCCTTTAATATTATTGAAGTATGATTGATTTATTAATTATATTCTCTTGTGCCTTGCGAAATAAAATCGATATCTCTTGCATCTTGAATTGTTGATGTGTAAACGGTGGATTAATTGAATGTAATTCTTATGCACAGTTTGATAATATGATGTATGACTAGTTGAGGAATTAGACTCCTTGCGTGCACTAAATTATAATGTAATGTATGATTTTATATGTTATCCTTCTTACGTGAAATGAAAATTTATTATGACAGATGATTACATATTGAAAATGGGATTTGCGCCATGAATACAACTGATAAATTATTTTGCGCCATGTCTAATTGTGAATTAGGATTGATGGATTGATGAAATCAATTATCGTTGATGTTGTTGATTTAGCATAGTTAGTTGGGACTTGAATGTGTTAGTGGGATGTAGACACCTTCTTGTTCCTCATAAAAATCATCAGCTCTGAGACCTTAAATGGTTAAAATCAATTGAATCTTGAGCTTGAGTGTTTCTTATGTGTCCTGGAGGTCCTAACCTTGCAGGGTAGGTTGGGAGGTTAGTCATTTTATAATCTTTATTTGATTGAATGTTGGTGTAATTTTCTTCAAGCTTTTATGATGTGCTAATGTGATATGTCATTTATGTTTATGTGTCACCATCCTTCGTTGACACGTTGATTGCATCGTTAGTAATTTCCATGATGAGTAACATGTACTACTTTAATTGTGATGTTGTGAATAGATGTTTCCATGATCCTGTGTTGATGTTAATTTCTTAATGCAAAAAAAAAAAATTACCTTTTGTTCTTCGACTTTTCTTAGGCGTAACATAGGGATGTTACAATATTGTGTTCCTATTTAGATTCAGTTGTAATGTGTACTTGGATGAGATATTGGTTTATATCTCTACCTAGGAAGAGAACATCTCACATATTATGTAGGTGTTAAAGACTCTAAAATAGAATTAGTTGTTGGATAACCTTAAGAAATGTTATTTTGCTCGGTAGTAGTTGGTGTATTTGGGGTATGTGATTAGTGGAGGGGAACTCAAGATAGATCTTGCAAAGATGGAGATCATCATCAAGTGACCAATTCCTACTAATGTCACTACATTTAGGAGATTTTTTGGAGCATCGTGATATCTACGGAAGTTCATAACATTATTTTCAACAGTATATATGCCACTCCACTCCATATCAGGAAGTGGTAAGAGTTTCCGATGGGGAAAGGATCAACAGAAATATTTCTATGAACTTAAACAAAATATCAATCAAGCACCAATTCTCACATTTCCTAACTTGTAGAATCCCTTTAAAGTGGAGATGGGTGCAAGTGGACATTCTATGGGAGCAATCTTGATGTGAGGTAATTGTGTATGCTATCATTCTGAGATGTTTCATGGGGGAGTTATGAACTACCCTACATATGATAAGAAAATTTGTGCCATATTTCAAGGTGTTAATAAATGGAATCACTGCCCAATGGGAAAAGAAACCATTATACACATTGATCACGAGTCAATGCAGTAATTGCATGCCCGAAGTAATCTACATCAAACCAAACACTACAAGTGGATGTGGTTTTTGAAATAGTTTCATCTAGGCATGAAATATAAGAAGGGTGACACTAATAAGTGTTGGAGTTACTTCACACACACATAGGATTTATTTTTCCTAAGGTTTTTCCTCATTAATTAGTCATTATCTAGTATCATATATTTTAGGGGAGAATATTCCACCTGGAGAATATTCTCTTTCAGTTGACACTTTAGTTTGACTAGTTGAGTAGAGTTTAGATGTTGCATTGGTTTTGTCACCATGAAACATTGGAATCATCACCATGATAATGTGAACTTGCCTTGGTTTCATCACCATATTGGCGCATTACCCTTGTTTTCTTGATCTACTCCTCACTACATTGTTTCAGTCAATTAATTGAAGACTGATTCACTAGTTAACTCAGCTAGGTGGAAATTCACTCCCATAACTGCCTGAGAGACTATACTAGGTGGAAGTTTACTTCCGTAATTGTTGGTGTGTGTCCAGATCACTCTATACCACCACTATGGATAATTATTTACTCATGTATCCTATATCTGTTGTAAATTATTCACTCTTTGAGTGTGGAATATGGTTAATGAGAATTCTTCCATTCTTTCTCTCTTGCTTCTTCTTTCTCAATTTCTATCTGCAAATGTGTGTATTATTTTCTAGATAGATATATTTTGTGAATTTTCAACACATTTACATGGTATTAGAGCCGACATACTACTAAGAAAAAACTACACCAAAAATTTTCGAAGGTACTGAAGATTGAAAAATTCAGAAAAGATGGAATATATGTTTTACTCACCGATAATACTTCTCACGCCCCATAACTATTTGGAGTGGAAGCCAAAGATTCTACTTATTCTCATAATTCAAGGCTTATACCAAATAACCATGGCAATGGAAGTAGATTCTAATTCCACCGATGAGAAAAATAACTTTCTCAATAGACAAGTTATGGCCATAGGATTTATCTTCTTGTCTATTTCTCCAGAAATTCTCCACCAAGTATATGATGACTTACAAGAATGAACTCCAAATGAATTATGGACCAAATTGGAGGTTCTATTCGAGAATAAATAATATTGTGAAGATTTCATGTAGGAGGTTGAACAGATAGAGCCAGAATAGAAGCCATTAGAAGATCAAGCCTCGTATTATGAAGAGTCTTCTACAAAAGTATTTGCACAAATTTGTATCCCATTAATTGAATATGATGTCTACTCTATTTCATATTTGTTTTTTGAATTTCATGTAGAAGATATATGGAATGCATCTCATGGATCACATGCAAACACTTTTCCATGTGCAATGCATACATCTCAAGAAACAAAAAGGGAGTTGCGCACATCAGACTCAATTCTGATATTTTGTGAGAAACATTTGCAGAAAAAAATTGAATATTTGAATTCCTCTTGAGAAAATATTCAATTTCAAAAAACAATCATCCAAAACGGAGTCCGAGAAGTGAAGTTATGATCGTTTTAAAATCAACAAAATTTCAGCGTTTTTTCATAAATGGACGCACAGTTTTCAAAGTTTCATCCAAAATTTATTTGGATCTTATTCATTAAAAGAAGAAAAAATGGATATGTGTGGACATATCAATGATGCATCTATTTCATCATATCCTTCCAGACATCTACATCTTCAACAAAATCTTCAACGAGCACAAACTTGCAGAGTGTGAGGTCTTATTGGAGTGAAGGACATGGTTGCTTAATAATTGTTTTTTGTTCCTTCTCATTTTTTTTATGCATTGTAATTTGAGGGGGGGGGTTCCCATGAGGTTTTTCCTCTTTCCTCTTTTATTTCAGTGTATATTTTGTATTTGGGTACCTAACATGGCCTTGTTGTCAGGACCCATTCTTTATTTTCACCATAGTGATGTTCAGGGGGTGTTAGAGTTACTTCACACACACCTAGGATTTATTTTTCCTAAGATTTTTTCTCGTTAAGTAGTCATTATCTAGTCTCCCTTATTTTAGGGGATAATATTCCACCTCGAGAATATTCTATTTCAGTTGACACTTCAGTTTGACTAGTTGAGTTGAGTTTAGATGATGCATTGGTTTTGTCACCATGCAACATTGGGATCATCACCATGCTAATGTGCACTTGCCTTGGTTTCATCACCATATTGGAGCATTACCATTGATTACTTGATCTACTCCTCACTACACTCTATTTCAGTTAGTCAATTGAAGACTGGTTGACTAGTTAACTCAGCTAGGTGGCAGTTCACTCTCGTAACTACTTGAGAGACTAGACTAGGTGGCAGTTTACTCTCATAACTGTTGGTGTATGTCTAGATAAATCTAGACCACCACTATGGCTCATTATTTACTCATGTATCCTATATTTTTTGTAAATTATTCACTCTTTGAGTGTGGAATACGGTTAATGAGAACTCTTCCATTATTTATTTCTTGCTTCTTCTTTCTCAATTTCTCTCTGCAAATGTGTGTGGTATTTTGTAGCTGGATCTATTATGTGTAGGTTCAACACATTTAAAATAAGTTGGTAGACATACTTTCAAGGCCACCTACATCCAATATTACAACTTTGGGAACTCTTACGCACATGGGTATTTTTACCCATGATGCATACAAAAAGGCATGTATAGAAGATGAGGACTTCAAAGAGGTGTTTCAGTAGTTATAGGATCCCTTCAAAGTGGATATGGATGTAAGTGGAAATGATATGGGAGAAATATTGATGCAAGAAGGTAAGTATGTATGATATCATTATGATATTTTTTATGGGGGAGTTAAGAACTACCCTACATATGATAAGAAACTTTATTCCCAAGTTCAAGGTGTTAATGAATGGAAGCATTATCCAATGGGAAAAGAAACAATTATACACATTGATCACAATCCAATGCAGTAATTGCATGCCTGGATTAATCTACATCATACCAAACACTACAAGTGGATGGGGTTTTTAAATAGTTTCATCTAGGCATGAAATATAAGAAGGGTGGAACTAATAAGTTGGTAGACATACTTTCAAGGCCACCTACATCCAATATTACAACTTTGGGAAATATTACACACATGGGTATTTTTACCCATGATGCATCAAAGATGCATGCACAGAAGATGAGGACTTCAAAGAGGTGTTTCAATAGATATAGGATCCCTTCAAAGTGGATATGGATGCAAGTGGAAATGTTATGGGAGAAATCTTGATGCAAGGAGGTAACTCTATTTGCTATCATTCTGAGATGTTTCATGGGAGAGTTATGAACTACCCTACATATGATAAGAAACTTTATTCCCTAGTTCAAGATGTTAAGAAATGGAAGAACTATCCAATGGGAAAAGAAACCATTATACACATTTGTCATGAGCACGTGCAGTAATTACATGCCCAGAGTAATCTACATCAAACCAAACACTACAAGTGGATGGGGTTTTTGAAATAGTTTCAGCTATGCATGAAATATAAGAAGGGAGACACTAATAAGTTGGCATACATACTTTCAAGGCCACCTACATCCAATATTATAACTTTGGGAACTCTTACACGCATGGGTATTTTTACCCATGATGCAAACAAAGAGGCATGCACAGAAGATGAGGACTTCAAAGAGGTTTTTCAGTAGATATAGAGAAAACTCCATGTAGAGGAAGGTGATAATAAGGCTTACTATCATCTCTCAAATGCATTATTATACAATATAAACAAGCTCTGTGTTCCTAAAAGTGAAATATTGCATCTTATCATAGAGGCTCCCACCTCTAAGGTTGTGGGACATTTCGCTATTAAATTTGAACGTTTTTGCGACGAAGTAGAGATGAATTTTTGTCAGCATAGAGTCGTTTTTGCAACCAAGATAAAACAAAAAATCGTTAGAATTCATTCGTCGATCTAGCAACGACACATGGATCTTCGCCAATATAGCGATTGGAAAAAGAAGCCTATTCACAATAGGGAAATGTTCGGCTAGCGACGAATTTTAGTCAGTCAAACGACTAATATTAGTCGCAAGCATGACCAAACCATCAATTAAAAAGGTCAAAAGAAGGAGGATCGGTTAGTTTCTAACTGACTAACGGCGAACAGTTTGGTCGCTCTAGCGACTAACAGGTTAGTCGCTAAAGCAACCAACTTGTTGATGTTTGCAATCAATTTTCTATACTAGCGACGAACAAGTTGGTCACTCTAGCGACTAACAGGTTAGTCGCTAAAGCGAATAACCTGTTGATGTTTGCGACCAATTTTCTATACTAGTGATGAACAGGTTGGTCTCTCTAATGACTAATAGGTTGGTCGCTAAAGCGACCAATATTGGGGTATTTTAAAAAAAAAAAATGTCATTCACACAGGATCTATGCAAATCTTACCATTCACACTTCCTTCATTGCACTTATCCCTAAAGTTGAAAAGTTGAATTCCTTTGAGGATTTTCGTCTGATATCATCGTGCAACTTCATTTACAATATCCTTTCAAAAGTGATTGTTTCATGTTTGAAAATAATCTTATCAAAGGTTATATCAGTGGAACAATTTGGGTTCCTTGGAGGTTGATTCATACACAAGGGAGTGGGATATACACAGGAAGAACTACACACTATTATTTGGTCTTTGTTTTGTTAGAGACATACATACGTACAAAGAACTTTTGGATCTATTATGTAAGGTGACAGGTATGGAGGTCAATCTCCTAAAATCCTCCATAAGCTTCAATGAGTTGCAAGATGAAGTAACATACATGATCCACCATCTGCAATATAGGGTGGTCTAGATGCAAAATGAACTAAAATATTTTGGTTTTATACTAAATCCCTATGGCTATGGTATCAAGGATTGGAGATGGCTTCTAGGGAAAATAGAAGGGAGGATACATTTTTGGTGCAACAAATGGTTGTTGAGGGGCAATTGATTGACATTAGTAAAAGAAGCTTTAGAGGCGATCTCCATGTATTGGATGCGATGCTTTTGGCCCATATACACAATGAGGTTTTAGATAAAATATGAAGGCTTTGCTTTGAGTTCGTGTGGAAGGGAAATAAGGACAAAATGGGATATCACTTGGCTCATTGGAAAACAATTGCAAGGCCAAAAAAACAAGGAGGATGGGGATTAAAGAAGTTACCACCTTTCGAAAAAGCACTTGTTGCCTAGAGCCTTTGGAATTTGATGGTTTATGGAAGCGCATAATCTATTAGAAATATATGGTACCGAGGATGGGTTGTGACAATAATTTATTTTTTCCAGAAGATTTGGTTCAACATATTCGTCGTCAAGGTTTGAACAAACTAAACCAGATTGCAGATGAGGGATGGACAAATATATGGCACCAGAGGTGGTTTTCTGCTATCGATATTGGCTTAGATGGAGATGTTGTAGGTTATTTGTCCAATTTCATCTCTTCCTTGATCTACGACCATGTCCACTTAATAAGTGAAAGCGATGAATTAATATGGAATCGAAATAAGGACGGAGGTCGATATACTTCAAAATTAGGTTATGAGGTGGCACATTGGTGGTCGCTCAAGATCTGGAAACTTCAAGCACCTAAAAAAACAAAAATTATGATGTGGTTGGCGTTGATCGATAGAATTTCTACTTGGGACTATCTACAGAATAAAAACAAATAAGGACCATGTATATGCTACCTTTGTATAAATGTGGATGAATATGTATCTCACATTTTCACTAGAGGCCCATACTCTCTTCAAATATGAAGTGATACTTGCTAATGGATTGGAATTAATAATTTTTTTTGTTGTTTATCTCTTGAGGAGGGATTGGCAATTTGGTATAACAATTCTAAGATAAAAAAATATTGTGCAATACCATTCCTCACTCTGTGGGGTATGTGGTTGGCACAAAATTCCATCCTCTTTTATGATCGACCATTGTTAACAATTCAAGTTTCCACATAGATTGTTGGAATAACACAACATTGCATAGTATAAGGGGTGACTAAGAGGTCGTGTATCATTGGAAAGATGGTTTGGGACAATTATTTCCCTTAGGTATTCTACGATGATGCTTCTCAAGGGGAAGACTCATAGTGTGGCATAGGAGGAGTCTTATATATCCACGAGGGATACCAGCTAGAATTTTATGCCAGTGTGGGTAGTGTCACAAACAACAAAGTAGAACTTTTCACTTTGAAAGCCTTATTGAAGTTGGCACTAACAAAGCACATTTCAAGAATTCAGTTCTTCAGTGATTCATCCTTTGTTGTAAATTTGATGAAGGGAGAACACATGATACGAGGCATTTCCTTGCAGACTTTAGTTGATAATATTAAGGTAATTTCTAGACAATTCAACCATATTATCTGCTCAAACATATTCTGAGAAATTAATAGGGAGGCAGATGCACTATCGAAGATCGGGTTGACTCTGCCAATGGGAACCTTAAATATAAAAGAATTCAAGTCAAGAAACATCATTGAATATTCCATGGATATGTGATATAGAAAACATCCCATGTGTTTTTTTGTTTACAATTGTGAATTAGTTTCATTAATGGTGCAATTTTTGTTTTGATCTCTTAATGTTCTTCTATTTAGAATGTAATTCTAGGAAGCATGTGACCATTTAAGAATAGTTTTGTTTAGGAGAAGAATTATATGTGCTCTCTTTTCAAATCATTGAAGATCCATAGATCCCTCCTTCTTAAATATACTTACACTTCGACTACATGTGTAACACAACCTGCCTATCTTGTAGAATTCAAAAGAACCAGAAGAATGTACCTTTTATTCTCCTATGAATAAAAAGTATTATTTTTTCCTTGGAAAAAAATGATAAGGAAAGCTACATTTTTATAAATAAAGTTGCATTATACAACTTATTATTAATGAACGATGTTAATAGAACACTTCTCCTTCCACATAATGAAAGAAATCACTTAAAGAGAATAAAACATCTCCCACTTACACAAAATAAAAACATAAAATTACATAGGGTTCAAGTGACCTTGCTCTGATCCCACTTCTTTGGGGTACCTAAGATAAAGGTCCCTCGGTTATCAAGGTGATAGTCCCAGTTGAGATATAATACATATCATGATTTGTGACACACAAATGAAATTTTTTAAACAACCAAAATGAAATGCAAGCTAAATAACAAATCAAGAAATCATATATGCAGCCAAGTAAACTCATTTGGAATTAATTTTGAATAAAAAATATAAGAACATTCAACTACTCTACAACCAATGTACAATTTCCCCTTTATCATACTTTGATGACAACATTATGTAGTGCACATATTACAATAGATTCAACAAGATTCTCCTTCCTCAATGATAGAGGGATTCTTATTATTAAAGATATAAAAAATTTCTTCTAGGAAAGATATGTTCTAGATGCCAAGATCACCATCAACAATGATTTGAGAGGAATGTCCATAAAATCCCTAAGTTTGGTCAATCAAATGGGTCGTCATAGACCAAAAAAACAAGTCATGTTGCATTGTCTCAAAACAAATGCTAATAGATGAGTCCTATTGAATTTGTGATATAGAGACCACAGAATCCAAACATTTATCTAGTTCACCTATCAAGGGAAACTCTTCCCAATTGACATCTTCCAAGTTGTCAATGCATTCCTCTTTTATGAATGGAAGCTCCTAGATAGGAATGCCCAATGCACCCATTATCCCAGGCGCTTCATCTCCTAGGGTTAGGTTTTTGGATGTCTATGGTTTTGAAATTCCCGTTTATTGTAAAAGGCCTTCAGAGCCTCATTATAACCATCTTCTTGTGAATGAGTGCAACCGTCACATCTCTTCTCAAAGATAAGCCACCACCATTCGAGAAAACTTGTTTTCCGCTGCATTTTACAGTTTCAACTTATTTCCTTAATGAATAGAAAACCAGTTTTACTGTATCTCTGTTATTTGGTTTTAAGCATCTTTTAATAATTTGTATTCATTTTGTTTTGCTCATAAAATCTGGATCAGATGCACATTTCACACATGTATGCTAATATAAATATATAGATATGTACAACTTCTTGTAGGAAGCATTGGCTTATATTGTTTGGATGCACAGTAAGAATCCATGACTCTTGATGTGTGTTCTTGCATGAGTGTATCTATGCAAGAAATAAATATTGTTATGTTTGGGAAACGCTTGTTGCATATTGACCTTATTTTGAAAGTTGTGCCTACCTTGGAATAGTGTTATGGGTGGGTTGTAAATCACTCTTTGTAAAGAGCTAGTATAAAGTGCTCATGAGGAAAAAGAGTATTATGTATGGCCTAGTAAACAATAGGTTTTCTTTTTCCATTGATTACATTATGAGAGAGAGAGAGAGTAGCATACTTATGTGTGTTCCTACAAGACTTTCCATTGGGATAATGGTGAA
>JZKD02S1939544.1:55480-68548 GCA_000966675.3 Picea glauca
AAAAAAACTATACATTTTGGTACATATTCCTTAAAATAACATGTCAAATAAAGCATTTTTATGGACATAATTGAACAAAAAAAGTCTAAATTTTATAAAAAAAAATTATCATTTTCTTTCATATTTTTATACATTTGAAGTAAACAAATGACAACATTTAATAAAATTTTCCAATGTATATTGATTCACATACAAATAAAACGAAAAAAAAAAAAAAAAGATTCATCACTAAAAAAAAAGAGACACATCTTTATTCTTATTTTCAAATATGAAAGTCAAATCATTACAATTATAACTCATCAAAAATTTGCAAAATTGAGCATTGTCTTCAAAGCCATCTTTAAACTAATCAACAATATCATATATCCCAAATTCAGCATGCTCAACAGACACATCAAAATCTTCTTTGACATCATTTAGTGCTTCTATTGTGTCATTTTGTTATTCCATTGGTTCTTTGATATCTGCAAGTTCTCCAAAGTAATCCTTTCCAATCATTCCTCCTAATGGTACTTGAGGTTCCTTTGACAATTTTGACACCTTTGATTCACTAAAATCTCCTTTCCTCAAGCCAACTTATTGCATTTCATCTGGAAGAGTTGGAATAGCATTAATTCTTTGTTGAATAAAACGGCACTGTATTGGGTCACTTTCAATGGCTATGCAATTCCTTCCTTTCTGTAGGCAACACGCTAATGTTGTAACTAATCACTAAATACAAAATAAATAATGAAGTTAGATACTGTAAAAATATAAATTAAAAATAATCTAAGATTGAAATATGATTTCATAAATATTAGATCATAATTCTTACCTGAACCCGAGAACAAATCCAAAACCCAATCTCCTTCATTTGAAAATTTATATATAAGATAATTAATTAATGTTTATGGTTTTTGATAAATGTTAACCATCTCTCCTTTCAAATTTTTTTCCTCATATGTTAGCTTTCTAACCACAGCATTGTATACCAATATACTATTAGGAGTCTCTCCATCATTTGCATTGACAAGAATAGAATTATAAGAATAATCTTGTGTCCAAGTTGCAAGATGTATACTCTCAAAATCATGTTTAAATGATTCTTTCTAGGAGCTCTGAATATTTGGCTTGTGTGTGTAACATAAATAAGTGAAATTTCAATTAACTTGTGAATTAATAAAATTGTTTTATAATATTAATTACTAAACATACACTTTCAATATCTTACCAAATAAACTATCTCCTTGTCTTTTCTTTCCCCTTGAAACTTGATTGTACCAATCCTTGTTGTGTGTCTGAATGAAATACTAGAAATCTACAAAATGGTGATGTTGTAACTTGTATAAATCCCATAACCTCTTTACTAAAATCTTGGTAAGTATAAGGCTCGATATCATATTCAATGTTTGGGATATTATAACCATGAGGGATATCCGCAATAACTAGGGAGTATTATTTTTTAGGAACAATACTTGCAAGTTTTTCACAATCACCTAATATCACTTTATATTGAATAGTGTCGAGCCCATTCCAAATGTAGTGATCAAGGGTGTCATCAAGTTGAACATTTTGAACATGTCTCATTCTTTCTCTTTCAAAATTAGTTTTTTGAATAAAACTTTTGAAAGCTTCAGGTACTCCATCTAAATTCTTCTTTGGCATCTTTAATGAAATAAACAAACATATAGTTATATATCTATAACTATTAAAATATAAATTAATTAACTTACAAACGAATAATATGAATGTAATAAATCAACATACCTTTTTGAAAGCAACAAAAAATTGTTTCAATATTGTTGAAGAGCTTGAATCTGGATAATTGAGTTTAACATCATCCCAACTTTCTTCATTCAACATCTTGACCATTTCCTCTTGTATTTTCATGTACACCTTGTGACTAAATAAAACAAAAATAATGTTAAACTGATATTAAACTAAAAAAATTAATTATCTTGTCCTAACATAAATAAAAATAACTCAACAGACTTACTTTTTAAATTCATAACACATTTCTTCCATTGACAATTCTCTTGACCTAACATGTGATAATATACTTATGATAAGTTTATCATCCTTCACTCCTTGTATTGATCTATATGGTGTTATAGTCATATCATCAGGAAGAATTTGTATGTCGGGACTTGTCTTACTTGGGCCACATATCAATGGTTTAGCCTTCTTAACTCTCTGATTCTTTATACCAACATTTTCCCACAGGGTGAAGATATCATCTATCAAATCCCATACCTGTCCAGTTCTAAATCCCAATTGAAAATAGTTATCCACATATCTAAATATATCACTTCCTTTGCGATATTTTTCTTTTGTATTTTCATCATCAAGTGGGAATCATATTTCCATGCAACATTGCTTCTTAAACTTAACATCAACATTTGATCTCTCCCCATGGCATATTTCAGAAAATTCATTGTGGATAAATCTCACCATTTGAATGAAGGTCATAGACATTTTGTACTCATTTTTTGTATTATGATCCCATGCCAGTAACTTTGCTTCTGAATCTGTTAAACCGGTTCAAATTGGTCATTTGACTGTCTCAAAAAGAGGATTATTGGGATATTCTTGCATCAATTCTCTTCTAGCCTCTGCAGAATGATTTCCTTCAATCACATAATATTTGTAGTCAAAACATTTTGATCTATCAAATTCTTCCCTCGTAGGAACTTCCATTGGGTCAACAAGAACTAGGTAGTCAACCACCTATGCATATGGATTGTATCTAATCAATGCTTTCAAATTTTGAATATGCAAGTGATGTGGTTTTCTAATTTGATATTTTTCCTGCCCTTCTATGGGTTTATAAAGTTGTTTCACATTCAACTGAAATGTGTGGCCATCATCAACTAATTTTGTCGTCCTCATTCTATTTCGAATGGAATTTTGTGTTGTTTTCATAATACCATCCTCTAGATCAGCAACTGGTGTTATTATTTCTCTGCTACCTTTAGAACTTTCACTATAATACTCTGAGCTAACGATGGCTTCTTGAACATTATAAACATTTGTTTTCTTCCTCTTATGATTTAAATTTGTTTCATCTAAATCAGTGATTTCTTCATAAACAATAGGAATAGACTCATCATCAACCATCGATCTTTTGTGTTTATCTTGTTTGATCTTTTTGTGAGAAGGAGTGATAGTTACATCATTGGGATCAATCTCAACAAAGCCTTTATTTGTAGTTTCCTCATTTTCAAATGTAACCCTTTTAGGATTTCTAGAATGAGGATTTTTCTTTCTTCTTTCATGTTCTTCTCTATCTACTCTTGCAGGTTCAACCTCCATTGATTTTTGTTTCTTTTTCCTTCATTCTTGTGTCTTTTCAATATGAAAAGTGTTGATGACATCCATGATATCATTCTCTGTAGAGTAAATCCCCACTAACATATGTGAAATTCGTCCAGCAAAATTCTGTAAAAATAAAATATAACATTTTCATGTTAAATAAAATTAAAACATTAGCATGATACTAAAAATAATAAATGACACACATGCATCAAAACGAATACTACATGTCGAGCCGGATGCAGCGAGAAGGAATCAACGCGGCTAGGGTCTAAACCCTAGCCGCCTCCATTCGTTTTGATTGCAGGGGCGCGCGACTGTAGCAGCAAACAGGGATGAACAATGTCCCTCTCGCTTGAACTAGCAGGAGGTCTGGTTTGAATGCAGGGTTCCCCTTTGAATACAGGGCCGTGGAAGCAGCGACCAGGAGCGTTTGCACACGTTTTGTTTGCAGGGCCGTGTCTAGCAGAACAGGGCCGCGGATCTAGTGGGGCATGCGACTGGTTTGAGTGCAAGGGCGCGTCCCCTGAATACAAACAAGTTTGTTGCTTCCTGGAGGCCGCCGCCTTCTACAATGGCCCCAGTTCCAATCAACGAGATGGGAAAAGACCCATTGGAAGCTTTCAAAACGCTAGTCCGCTCAGCAGGACCTAAACCCAAGCCTTATCTCAAGTCTAAGTTTGTTAAGAAGATGGAGGAGATCCCCTCTCTGGAGCTAGATCCAGAGGACCCCTGCAAGATTGCCCTTCTTCTAACAGAAAATGCCCTCATCGGAAAGTTTACGGGGTTATGGCCAAGCCCCAAAACAGTGGAGGCATGGATGGAAGATCRTTGGAAGATGCTGATACAAGGTAATGTTACTCTATATGCAGTAGGCAGGGGTTTTTTTGCCTTCAGCTTYACGAGGAAAGCGGACCGTGAYCTAGTTTTCAGATCTGGTCCCTATTTCATGGGGTCGAAGGGGCTGTTCTTAGCCCCCTGGACCCTGGACTTTAATCCCGAAGCCGAGATCACARCAGCCCCTRTTTGGGTTAGGCTGCCTCATCTTCCACTACATCTCTGGGGGATAAGCTCTCTGGARGACATTGGGAACAAGCTTGGGCGTTTCCTGGACARGGCGGAGCCGAAGGGKGAACAGTTCACCTGCGCACGTATTTGTGTTGAGGTAAATCTCGAAAAAGGACTTCYGGACGCCATTAAGCTCTCCCTGGGGGAATGGTGCCACATCCAAGAGCTGGAMTACGAGMAGATTCCTTTTAAGTGCCTCCGGTGCCATGCTTACGGTCACTTCGCAAAAAGCTGCCCCAAAACCTCTGAGGAGCCRGGACCATTCAAAGAAGATGATTTTCAGCCAGTAACTAACCGACGAAGGMAGCCAAGGCGAAAGGATCCGATAGCCCAGGCCCCAAAGGCCACCCACAYGGCAGAGGCAACTCTAGAGACCAAAAACAGCTTTGATGTGCTGAAGGAGGATGAAGCCCAGGATCCAGAGGCAACAACAGTTAAGGAAGACCCTCCAGCAGACGAAAGTCCCCCGGATTCCACCACAATGGCAACAAAGGCTTCAGTTACGGAACCATCTGCCAATGCAGAACTGGATGCTTCAGTCTCTGTGGAAACTTCTGAACCGAAAGACAATTCAGTTCCGTCTCCACCCCTTACCAGAGGGCGAAAGACCAATAAAGCGCGAAGAGAAAAGGAGGCGGCCTCCAACATTTCCTCAGGATCTCAGAAAAAGATGGACCCCTACATAAAGGGAAATTTTCCACCCCCCTTTGGTTAATGTTTTTCTTTTGTCTTCTATTATGCTCACAATTTGTGAGAATTTATCCATGTATGCAATTTTTGTCATTCTCTCGAATTAGTTCAAGAAGCAAATGGTATGGGTTTCCCAAGACGTTCATAAGAAGGTTGGCGGCACTGTTAGAGGTCACCAACCTTCTTTAGATATGTAACTTTCTGATTCAGGTTTGCCTGAAAGCCGATTAATACAACATAACCGTTCTAGTTAAAAAAAATAATAATAATAAATGACACAAAAATAGAAATAAAAAAACTTACATTGTCTTTCTCAATGTCATCAACGATGGATGCACATAATTCTGAAAAATATTCATTCTTGTTATAATTGCTCAATTTGAAACAATATCTAAACTTGATATAAGTTCTCCCTTGTTTGACAAGTAAATAAATAATATATGTGGCTGGCACCAAACATATATCTCGTAACAAGCCAAGTGTCTGATAATTTCCATGCACATGTTCTGATTCGACACAATACAAATATATATGATCTCCATTGTTTCCTTGGTTGTCTTTAAAAAACCAAGAATATTCTTGTTTGTTTTCACCTTCCACAAATTTCCACTCTCTAACCTTTTTCATTGCCCTCGATAGCTCAGGTGTTAAGCTATCATTTTGTTGCCTAACATTCATGGAGGTTCCAGTTGCAATTTTTATGCCATTATTGCGGGTCGTGATCCAGATATATTGAGAGATAATCTATTTCCTGACATTTTCCTATATTAAGATAAAAAAATAAATTAGGCCTTTCACATTATAATCAACTAAAAAACATAACATTGATTATAAAAACTAATTGTTATATGTTATATGTAATGTAACATATAACAACATTGTTATATGTTATAGTTCTATGTTATATATGTGTGTGTGTGTGTGTGTGTGTGTTATATGTTATATAATCTATAACCTAGGTTATATATTGTAACATATAACTTAAAAAACCATAAATAAATAAATAATAAAAAATAAACTAGACAAAAACTAAAAAAAATATTAAAAAATTAAATCTAAAATTAACTTTTTTTTATCTTTTTTTTTCAAAATTTTTTGAGAAAACTAGAAAACATCTATGTTTTTTAGAAAAAAGTAGAAAATATGTAAGAATTTAACAAAAAACTAACCTCTGGAATGTTAAATTCTCCTCTTTCCTTGCTAGATTCTCCTTGGATTTTTTCTCAATGTTTTAGCTTGCTCCAAATCCTAAAACAAATACTTCCCAAGATATAACACAATATAAAAAGATAAAAGAAGACTGTGTATATATAAAACAAATGATATAAATTATTTTTAGTATAACCAATGTGGGATTAAAAAAATTAGGTATATTGTCTACATATATACCTAAAATTATATGGATCATCAATATGTTTAATCAATGTGGGATAAATATATAAACATGATCAATATTGTATTTAGCATGTAAATAACAAAATAAAAGAGTAAAAATTGGTTTTAATTTTTAAGGGAAAATAACTGAAAATAATTGGGGGGTGAATTTGGAGGGTAAAATTTGAGGGGGAAATTTTGGAGGGAATATTTTGGAGGGAAATTTTTTTTGTGTGGGGGGGAGGGGGGTTGGGGGCATTTAGGGGGAAAATTTCATTATGCATGTTATTATAATGTCATAGGGACGGTAAGCATTTCTATCATTATATGTTTTGAGAAAGAATGGATGGCTTCATCAAATAAAGAAAATTGTATTTCTAAGACATCAACAAATTCTTCGCATACCTCTTATGTTGGGACTAGGAAATTCCATAGGAATGTTTGTAATGCAAATAAGGCGTCGTATTTTTCAGCTAGTCATAATTTTGATCATGGTGCAAGCAATTTTATTCAACATGTTCCTCATGAAAGTCCTAAATCAGAGGACTTTGAAGACACTGATGATGAAGAGGAGGAATATGATGGTGATAAATCTAGTCAGCAGTTTAATAGTAATGAAAATAATCAAAATATAGGTCAAAGTGGAGACTATGATCAACGTTTAAATGATTGGGATGAGAATTTTCCTCCAAGTGAAAAGTTTGAACGTACCGGTGAATATTTCCAAGGCACCAATGAAAATGATGGAGAAATTCCCTCAAGTGGAAATTTTAAAAGCAATGAAGATGATTATGACAATGGTGGACCAAATTCCCCAAGCGGAGAATTTAAAGACAAAAATGTTGGTGATTATGATTTTCCTCCTAGTGAGTATTTTGAAGGTACTAATGAAGATTTTCCTCCGAGTGAGGATTTCCAAGGCACGAATGAGGATGGAGAAGAATTTCCCCCAAGTGGGGACTTTAAAAGTAATGACGATGATTATGAAAATGCTGGACAATCTTTCTCGAATGAGGAATTTAAAAGAAACAATGTTGGTGCTGATGATTTCCTTCAAAGAGAGGATTTTGAGGGTACCAATGAGGATAATGAAGATTTTCCTCCAAGTGAGGATATTGAAACTAGTAATGAGGATGAGGATGATGAAGAATATATTTCAAGTGGCGAGTTTCAAAGTAGCGAAGATGATTACGCCATTGGTGGTCACTCTTTCCCGAGTGATAAATTAAAAAGAAACAATGTTGATGTTTATTTTCCTCCAAGTGAGGATTTTCAAGATACTGATGAAGGTTTTCAAGGCACTAAGCAAGATGGTGGAAATTTTCACTCAAGTGGGGATTTTGAAAGCAATGAAGATGATTATGTCAATAGTGGACATAATGTTGATGATTATTTTTCTCCAAATGATTACGTTGATGATTATTTTTCTCCAAATGATTATGTTGATGATGATGTTCTCAAACACTCAACTGCAACAAATGAAGGTGATCGACATTCTCTAGTTCATTCTCCTGACAATGTTTTGCTTGATACTCCTTATGGTGATAGGGAAAAACCTTCTAATGATGATGATGAAATAGTGGATACATTGCAAAGAAACATTGTGTCTAGGACCAAGATTAGACCTTTTTATATCGATCCAAAGCATTCTAGTTATACAAGGTCTCGGAAAGAATTTCTCACTAAATCAATTTCCATAAAAGAATTGATTTCAAGTGAATGTTGTCAAAAGAATTGTTTGAAAAGAATGGACTACATGTATTCCATGAATAAAAGGAAGACATATTTGGCAATAAATAAGAGCATGCAAAATTCATATTTGACAGGGTGCATGATATCCATCAATACAATATATGATTATCGCATTGGGAATATTTTACTTTGCAGAAAGGATTTCAAAAAATTTCACTCAATTGGTAATCTTCGTCTATGAAGAATCCAGACAAGGTTGGAAAAAGATCCATCATTTTATTCAAAGGTGCATCATGGACGAGAGAATGGGCCATTCAAAAACACTGCATTGTCATGGATGCGTGATTTATTTTCCAAACATGGAGAGTGTATGCCAGATAGAGACACAATACGTATTCCAGATAATTTTTCAAGGAGGGAAATCTACAACTTGTACAAAGGATATGTTGATCATGTTGAAGGAAAGGATAATTTTATTACATATGCATATTTTACAAGAATATGGAAGAAACAATTCAAAAAAAATTGTATTATATGTAGTATCCTAAGAAGTCAAGGATGGGGATTTGTAGTATATGTGCTACTCTTAAATCAAGAAGAGATCAACCTGAAGGGACCGAAAGAGGTATATATTTACTATTTTATTTTTTTTAAATTGAATAGTTATCAACTATGAAAACATACGATCAATATTTCAATTTTATGCCATATGAAGATTCCATAGTCAAAGCACTTCAAGAACATCGGAATCAACAATCAAGTGAAAGAAAAAAGTTGTACAAACATGGGAAGAAGTGTTATGATGCTCCAAACAAATATTTAGGTATGATAATTGATGGCATGGACCAGAAGAAAACACTTCTACCACATTTTGTCTATACACCCAAAAATTTACAGGAAGAGAATTTCATTCAGTTTCACTTGGTTGGTTGTATGGTTTTCAATGGAAAAATGTGTCCAAGAGTTTACTTCACAGCTCCAAATATTCACAATGATGCAAATCTGACCATCACCATAATTCATCATGTGCTCACTCACTGGTCTGGAAACATTCCTCAAGTTCTCTATCTACAGTTGGACAACACTAGTCGTGAAAATAAAAATCAAGTTGTGTTTGGATATCTAAGCATGCTTTTTGAAATGGGAATCTTTCAAAAGGTGAAAGTTGGTTTCCTTCTTGTTGGACACACTCATGATCATATTGATCAAATGTTCAGTCGTTTTTCCATAACATTGAAAAGGGAAAATGTTGGAAGTCTACCATCATTGATTGAATGTATCAAGAAATCATACATTCCAGAGCCTGATTTTCATATATTAGAAGAAACTGTTGACATGAGAAGATTTATTCAAGGATCACATCATGAAGAAAAATGTATTGACCAGCTTAATGACATTAGCTTGCAACATCAATTTTGTTTGAAAAAAATTGATGGGAAAACACTTATATGGGGAAAGAAGTATTCAACTACTATAGAATGGGGGCCTTCATCAGGTTTATCATTTTTGAAGTTCATTCCAGATCGTCCAATTTTTGCATCAAAATTATTATTTTTACAATTAGTTGTTGAAACCCATAATGCACAAACGCGTAATAGAGATGTAGATTATTCGTATTCCTAGAAGAAATTAAAAAGTCCATTAAGGATACATATGAGTACTTTGATGTTGTTGATTTTGTTTGGTGGGAGTATTTTTTCAATAGTCAAAGTGACATAATTTTGAACTCAACAAATGAAGATACAATGTTGAGGACTCCATTTCATTGGCCACAAAATATTGTTGGCATGTTTTACAGGCAGCGTATGCTTTTCATTGATGGAAAGTACAGCAGCGATGATGGCTTAAGTACAGTAATGATGATCAGCAGTGCAGTGATAATCGGGGAAGAGCAGCAACTGTGATCATTGGATCAACAATTCAGAATTCCTGATGGTTGTTAGATCTCAATGTAGACAAGAGGAGCACACAGATATGGAGGATAGATCTCGGGTGTTAGATCCAAGCGCAGGGTCCGAACACCATTGGATTGAGGAGAGCCTGCACATTCTTTAAAGTGCTAGGAGAAGCGGGCTTACAAAATCCCAACAGCAGGAGGACCATCCATCTTCGAGCAGGACACGTGGGAAAAGATTGTCATTTCGCGGACTGGAGAATCAAAGGAATGGGGTTCCCTAACCTCTCGAAATCACGATATGCAAAATCGTGACTTAATATGAGCCATCAGATCAAGGTTTGATCTGGACCGTTGATCCCAGTCCATTTCGGAGTTTTGCGGATTGAGAGTTGGATATGTCAAAGAATAATAACCATAGGAATCCTGAAATCCCGATATGCGAAATCGCGACTTAATCCTAGCTGTCAGATCAAGGTTTGATTGGGACCGTTGATCTCAGTCCATTTCAGAGTTTCGCGGATCAAGAGTTGGAGATGTCAAAGAATAATAACCACAGGAATCCCAAAATCGCGATATGCAAAATCGTGACTTAATCTGAGCCGTCATATCAAGGTTTGATATGGACCATTGATCCCAGCCCATTTTGGAGTTTCGCAGATAAAGAGTTGGAGATGTCAAAGAAAAATAACCACAGGAATCCTGAAATCGCGATATGCGAAATCGTGACTTAATCTGAGCCGTCAGATCAAGGTTTGATCTGGACCGTTGATCCCAGTCCATTTCGGAGTTTCATGGATCGGGACTTTGAAGTGACAAGAACACTGAACATCAAGAATGTCGAAACCTCGAAATGCGAAATCGCAAAATGATCTGATCCGTCAGATCTAGTGTTTATCGGGACCGTTGATCCCATGCCATTTTGGGGTTTCGGGGATCGCGAATTGGAGAGTCGAGATGCCTCATCTATAGATTCATGAAATGTGAAATCATGAAAGCGCCTTATGCATAAGGATGTGGTCACAGCCCTTGGTCACATCAGCGAGAGATAGAGGAAAGAGCTAGAGCAACCAAGCTCCTTTTCGGGGATCGCGACTAGGAATGTCGAGACACATGGTCTCACGAATTTCGAACTGTCGAAAGACGAAATGTTGAAATGAATACAATATCCCTTGGAATCAATCCAACGGTGTAAGTGAATTTGAACAAGATCGGAGGACTATTGTAGCACGACACGGTGTAACTGCTAGAAACCACTGATGGTTTCTGCCAGAGGACTTGAAGACACTTCGGGATGATTGACAGAGGAGGTGAAGAGTCTCTGGAAATCATCAAGAGGAATGAATATGTTCATGGAGGCGATTGACAGCTGGATGAGAATTGAGGCATGTAACTGGAACAGAGAAGGTGAGCTTGACTGTCACAGAGAAGATGAAGAGTCTCAAACTGCCAGAGAGGCTGAGGAATCTTAGCATAGCATACAATGATGTTGAATGAGTGGAAAACGACCAGAGAAGCTGAAGAGTCACAATGATGATCAGACAGAGCACTCAAGTTGTGAAAGAATTTTGTGCGGAGTGAGCATGCAGAGGCATTGTGAATATTACATGCACAAAGACAACAGAGAATATAAGAATCCAAAACAAAGAAGAGATAAGAGTTGTCGCTGTGCAGGAGAATTGAGGAGTGTACAAGGAGGCAGAACGTGGGAGTAGAACTGCACAGTCGAGGAATGGTGCATTGAAGGGATATGGTGCATAGAGCATAAAAGGCTGAAGAACAGGAAGTGATAGAGGTGTACAGAAGACACTGATGTAGACAGGGCAGAGCAGTGTAACAGAACAATGATAGGGTTGGTAAGCCATTGAATAATTTTATATTGTTGTAATAAGTTTTAGTAACAAAGAATTTATAATTCAGGGTGGTTGGGAGGTTCTAGGGAGGACTAGTGTCCTCAAAGGTTCAAGTGGGTGCTTGAACACAGGGAGTTGGTGCTTCCTTCTATTTGGTGCTAGAGAAACCAGGGGGTTGGTGCTTCCTTCTAGTGGGCGCTAGAGAAAATAGGGAGTTGGTGCTCTCAGCAAGTTGCATCTTGTAAAAATAGAGGTTTTAGCCTCACAATGAGTTGGTCCTCATATGTATGATAATGTAAAGAATGTAGATAATACTTATCATATAAAGAAAAAGATGTTTTTACCCTATATGGGTTTCCTTGAGAATTATATGTCTATGTTTTCTCATATATGTGATTGATGTTGAATGTGCCTTTGTTTATTTCTCATTATTGTGATCATCATTGAGTGCTATGTAAAGATTTTAGAAGAAGCATAACTGTTTAAGCATGGTAACAACTGATTCACCCCCCCCTCTCAGTTGTCCAACAATTGGTATCAGAGTCGGCCCCTTTTTATCTAAGGGTAGATTTTATAGCTTAAACATGTCAAGCCATGAAGAAAATTCAACTAATAAGGCCCCTCTATTCGATGGAACAAACTTTGCCTTCTGGAAAGTTAGAATGAGAACCTACATAATGGCTTTAGGTGCAGATGTATAGGATGTGGTAGATATTGGTTATGTAAAGCCAGTGGTGCTAGCTAATAAGGATGACAAACTAGAATTTAGCGTCAATATTAAGGTTGTGAATGTTATCTTGAGTGGGCTTGCAGAAACAGAATTCGTAAAAGTTATGCACCTAGGAACTGCCAAAGAAATGTGGGACAAACTCATTAGAAGTTATGAGGGTAATGAGAAGGTAAAGGATGCAAAGCTTCAAACCTACAGAATACAATTTGAACAGCTGAAGATGAAGGAAGATGAAACTGTTGGAAAATACTTTCTGAGAGTAGAAGAACTGGTAAATGCAATGAAGGCACTTGGTGAAACAATTGGGGAACCTTCTTTAGTTCAGAAAATCTTGAGATCTCTCCCAGATAGGTTCAACCGGAAGGTCTCTGCTATAGAAGAACTTAATGATCTAAAAACCTTACAGTTTGACCAACTTCTAGGAACATTGACTGCATATGAAATGAGAATAGTTAAAGATAAACCCACCTCCAGAG
>JZKD02S1939544.1:79483-96187 GCA_000966675.3 Picea glauca
ACATCACTCTCAATTCCCCAATACCCAATCTAATTGATATATTTAGGGTAAAAACTGAAGTAGTCATAAATTTAATATTTTTTCTCACAATATCCTTACTACAGATCGGATCTAAACATAAGGGTAAAAAGAAGATAATAGAAATATAAAAAAAGGTATGCAAGGCCTTAATATTGACAGGCATACGTGATTTTTTTTTATTATAAATGATCGGTATTATAATATTATACGTCAGTACTAGGTTTTTTTTTTCTTTGCACGACTTGCTGCTAATTTCCTAAGTATTTCATCGATATATGTGTCATCTTCTTTTACTGTGTGATCTTATATTGTTGATTGTCCTTGCATTCTCACATGCATTGCATTCCTTGTCACATACTCACGGCGTTAAGGCACCAGATACGGGTCATCGCCTACAGTGACAAAAAATATTAAATTTATAGGGAAAGTTATTGAATATGATTGATTTAGTTCATCAATAAGAAAAAAATATGACTGGAATGTAATGATTTACCTGCCCTGTGTTCCTCTTCTGTTAGAGGATCTGGATGTATGTCGTGCATCTCTACCACTGAAACCACAAAATTTATAAGTAGGCAATCATAATTGAATTAGTAACAAGAAAAAATAGAATCACAAAATTCATAAGTACGAAATTATTAAGTTATATATGATTAATATACAGCCATATTAGCATCGTGGCTCTCATGTGCAGCAACATCATGGGGCTGCACCGACCCAGTTATGTTAGGATCAGGTTGCACCTCACTATCAGGAGGTTGCACCTCACTTTCATGGGGCTAAGCACCATATTGTGGTTGCTCTCTACTATCAACAAATGGTTCTGCAGTACTATTGATGGGCTCGGTAATATTGTTGCTCCCCTGTTATAAATAACAGAGCAACATATAAAATTATTGGACGATATCAAACGAGAATGTATTTTAAAGGTAATGAAACTATGTTATTGTGGTTAGATTTTTATAATATACCATCTCATGCACACTGCATCTTGGCGACTGTCCCAAGCTTTTTCGGTGATCAATAACAGCTTGGTATCCATACTTGTAACCAAGCCAGAGGTCTTCCGTAGTGGTTTTGGTACCAAAATTGTCCCCCTACATTGAATAAGAGTATTGATTTTTGTTATTGGTTTCCCCATCAATTACCAGAAACCTGGAAGGCGATATAACTAATAATATTGTTAAGATGTTTGATTACTTATAATTTGTGCCTGTAACTTCAAATAGCCGCCTTGGCCTAGTCTGTGTTGGCCATGTTTCTCAACCCTTGCCTTGGTGGATTTCGAAGGGTCAGGAAGCCTATGAAAAATTTCAATTATGTTATATACCGCAATTGTATTTAAAAATAAAGATATCTAAAAGTATTGAATTCAAATTGTAATTTACCTTCCTAGACCTGGTGGATTTCTTCCTTATTTTCTCAATCTCTTCTCCTTTGCGTCCTCAATGAATGCCTTCCATTCCCTCTCAAGAATAACGAGTGGACACTCATACCTAGGGTTTTTTTGCAAGTTAACCCTATACATGTCACGTATATATTTTAAATATAGGCCCACTGCTTTGGAGACCTCGCTTTTGTCGAAGGTATCTACCCCAAACATACGTTCAAGGTAGTCCAAGATTTCTTTTTTGAGGTGAATACTCTGAGAATTCCACCTCATGCGTAACGTGGGACCAAAAATTTCCAACGATTGGACATGCAAGTGTTTATAAAACAAGTTGTTTCCTACATGAAAAAATAAACGATCATTAATTAGAAAATAATAATATATAAGATGATATATGCTTCAGATATACAGCAACAAATGGTTAAAACAATTAAAAACACCTGGAATTTTTAATGTCTTTATTGGAACTCCTTTCTCATTCACCAAAAAAGTGTATGAAATTGTTCTCGTGTTGGCAACGCGTGACGATCCAGGAAATGAACTGACAGTGTCATCACTACCACTGCCACCAGCTCCTGCGTGTGGCTCTGCCACCTCTAGCTGAAGGGGTATGTCATGCTCATGGTCCCCAACTATAGGTGTGGACCCATTATGAGTATGATCAGGATCAATCGCAGGTGGAGTGTTGAATAGCCTAGCCGGTATATGTTGGATCGTGTTGGTTGGAGGTTGTGGTGTACTCTCTGCAACATGACTACTACCAAGATCTACTGCAGGAGCCAACTGAATCGGAGCCAAAAAATCCTATATAAGAAAGAAAAAAAAAAATGATTAGAAAATGTAAAAGTTATAAACATGAAACATTCATAATTGAACTTACGACCAAAAAATAATCACTTTAAGATATGGTTATTACCTTATATTTTTGAAGGTCTTCCTTCAACTGCTCTATCCTTTCTTTAGTTTCTTGATTTTGATCTTTACTTACAATCAAGCAAAGGATTTCTTTGTTCGTTTTTATGATGATTTTGTTGATTGTTACCATTATTTTGGGGTCATCCAACAAGTCATCGTCGATCCAATCATGACAACCATGGCCCGTGGACTACATATTTCAAGAAAGAAAAGTTATTTTCAATTATATAAAAAAATAATAAATTTCACATTAAATGTAATTCGAAAATGTTAATCATATGCTTGTTCTGGGGGGGCTGGATATTTTCCATGATCATCCTGCCAAGAATTAGGTGTTAGAAATCCATAACAAATTAAATGACTCATGCAAACTCACAGAGTATGATGTGCATTATAGTGAAGTGCATTGCCTGTAATTTACCTATTTTGAGGGATCGGTTGGTGCTTTTCCACGATTAGCCTACCAAGAATTAGGCGTTAAAAATATATAACAAATGAAATGACTCATGAAAACACTAAGAGTATGATGTGCATAAGTTTTAGGTGTTATAAATCCATAACAAATAAACATCATGAACAACGATAAATTTACAAACAATGGGAATGCAAATTTACAAATTGCACCACAACACATCATGATAAGTAAACATAATAGATTTCAAATTACCACCCCCATAATAGAAATGTTTGTATGTATTTGATTCAAGTTGTAATCAATCAACAACTCCTCCCCTGTAGTTATTGATTTTATTGCACATATGAATACACGGTTTCGTTCCTACCCCTCAAATATGCAATTGGGTTGCTTATTTGTTGTCTCAGGTCGTGTACTATTTATAAACCCTGCAATATTACCCATGCCTTTGGCCTTCCGTCAATATACATAGACCCTCCTTTGTTTCTATCGTTGTCTCTTAGTTGTATATAATTTGTAGCCACTCCATATATCTACATACCTCATGTATATTGGACTAGCTTCATCCAATCTCTATAATTGTAACAAGGCCCGACATACTCCATCAATTTAGTTATTCCGTCGTCAAAAACCTTTATGCCATCCATGGAAAATAGCCCCAATCCATGTAACGATGATGGAGCAATGTGATATATCCTCTCGTCCAGACAAAAATCAATGTTTACTTGAGGAAGGTCCTTGGGTACCCATCGTTTCACTAAATGTTTGTACCTCACGGGCACCTTGATGTCATCTATGCTCTCATCATCATAAGAGTAGGACCCCCCTTCAGCAAGAAAAAATTCCATGTGTCTATGTAATTTTCTTCTGATCTTCTCACCTCTAGTTGTTCTCCATCTACCTGAACTTTCCTTGCTCGACGAAGACAGATCTGAAAAATACCTATTTGGTTGTACCTGTAGTCCATCAAATGAGCGAGCAGTTAAGAAGAATTCCCCTTTCAATTCTAGTAATGATAATTGGGTAGGATACAAGAATGACAAAAGGAAAACAACAAATATGCATTCTTCTTAAATGGTAGATTGATCAACTCGTATTATAAGGGGAAGATTGATCAACTTGTATTTGTGATGTAGAGAGACCAAATGATATATCAAGTTGGTTCAACAAAAAGAAACGACTCCGCACAAAAGCAGGCCACAATTAATAATAATCCTCGAGTATGGTCTTGTTACTCCTCACTGAGCTTGTTTGGATTCTATGGGTTGTTGGAGTCGGGAGTTTGAGGCACATTTGGTCTATATCTTGTATGTATATGTGTTTAAGGTAGGAACCCATATCGATATTGAATTTGAATTGGAGAATTCTTGGTTGCTTGTGCTTTGGCTTGGGTTACTATTGTGGTAAAATTTGGATTCTGTATCTCTTCCATACTCTGTGTTTCTTGTTGTGAAAATATTTAAAACTTTCCTTGACCCTTTTCTAGGTTTTCCTCTTCCTTATTCTGGACACACCTTTGTTGTGATTTTGAGCTCCTTATATGGGAAATTCTAAAGCCCCATATTGGCCTTTACTTATGTTTACACCTAGCTTAGGTCCTAGCTTACTATGGTTTCCTCTAGGAATTACTTGAAGTTTACGAATTGACCCATGGGTTGCTTAACTATGGCTTAGTTTAAAGTTTCATTCTACCTATTGAATGCCCATCTCTTGTAAATGTTTGGTTCTACCTACATGTGTTAATTACCCTACCTCAAATACTTGTTACTATTATGGATATGGTTGGGATATCATTCTCATGACCTTTTGGCTATGTGTTATGTTCATTGTTATATTTATTTTTGGACACTGTCTATTTGGCATTGGCCCTATCTCTTACTACTTGGAAAACAATATTTTGGGTAGTTTGTGCATGTGATCTAACCTAGGAACCCATGTTTATTCTTATTTATACTTGTTGATTCCTGGATATATTGATGCTCACTTTATTTTGATGTCATTTATGTAGGCCTAAACTTTATTTTCAAATGGGAATTATTAGTGTCAAACCCTTAACTCAACTAGTTTTTGCGAATATTGTTTGTGCTTGGGTTCGCTCATTGCATCACTATTTTGAGATGGTCATGTTTATGTGTTTTATTTGGGCTTGTAGTCATGATTAACCTATGGAATTATTGTACAATCATGCATGTTATTTGTTCAATTAAATGCAACCCATGCCTTAAATTTATGTGGCTCCTTGTTTGTTCATGCGACTCTTTGAATTATTCATAATATGATATCTCTAATTTGGTTTGGTTCACCTTATCACTGTATGAGGCATGGAGTTATTTCTTGTTTAGCCTAAAATCACGACACATATACCTATTTTGATGCATTTCCAAAAGTGTAATCAAGTTGTTGTCATGGCATTATTTGGTCCATGTCTTGAAATTGCATGGTTTCATTTGAACTCTATTATATCTTATTTACATGTTCATTTGGCACAATATTGCAGCTTGACTAGTCTCGTCAAATCTCTACACAATTACAATCAAGTCATCAATTGTTGAATGCAAGCACTTGCATGTTAGCAAGACCTTTTTACTTCTCTCTCTAATACTTTGCTTAAACTTATCTAGCTTTATGCAATCTCTGAGTTTTTATATGCAACAACTTGAATACATTGCACTTACATTTCTTACATGTTTCATTTGATTGTTTATTCATTTGGTTGTATTAGTTGATAGAGTGATAATATTGATATGATCTTTATGCCTACATGATTTTGAATAAAATGKTTTTTGGGGAAGAGATACTTYCCAAGGAACAACAAKAATAARAHAAACCAACCAATATATCTAGAGAGRAGGGAGAAGAAAKWAAGTYCAAWTTTCYTTYTRTTGGATTTTCTRGAATRATTKTCATTAATGATTTCAAGATTTTCTCTAGTCTTCAATTTTAATGTAGATTAGGGTGCCATCTACTATTAATTCAATTTTGGTTCACATTACATAGTCAAGTAAAATGTTGTAGAGTTATATCCAAAAGTGAAACTGAACAAAATCCTATGGATTATATCATAACCTCTTTAATCATTTTGTCAATACCTCAGTGACTTAAACATAAGTGAACCATGATTATTGCCAAAAAAATACGTCAAAATTCACAGCGTAAAGTTACATGAGCCATCCCCATAAGAAAAAAAAGCCAAGAATACATATGATCATGTATTTACTATAGGGAGTAGGTTGGCTATGTATCATGTAAGGCTAGAAGAATCACTCACTCATAGAGTAATCATTTCCAAGAAAATATACTAGGAACTTCATGCAATTATGTAAGTATAAAATATTGGAGACATTATCTTTTGCATAAGGATTTTATATCATTGATTGATCATAAATATCTTAAGTATATAAATTCTCAAGCTACTTTGTATCACAAGCATGCAAGATGGATGTTTTTGCAAAATTACATTTTTCTAGTTCAACATAAGAGAGTAAAGTCAAATTTGGTAGTTGATGCATTTGGTAGGAGGCATCACTTGCTTGTGACTATGACGAATGAATCAGTTGGTTTTGAAGCCTTAAAGGATTCATATGTTTCTAATGATTTGTTTTTAAAACACTTTAAATATGTGCATAATCCTATGGGTGTGGATGGAAATCTCTTCAAGGATTATTTGATGTTGGATGATTTTCTTTTTCATGGCAAGAAATTGTTCATCCTTGTAGGTTCTTTGCGGGAGAATTAAGTTTCAGATTGCATGTTGTTGATCTGGGTGGTTGAGATAAGATCTTTATTATATGGTAGAGTAGAGGTTATTTTGGATTCAAATGCATAAATATGTGGACAAGTATGTTTATTCTTGTCAAACTTTCTTGTTTTCCAATCCAAGTTTGTGAAATACCAGACTATGTATGTTGATTCCAATACTAGAGAGACCTTGGGATCCGGGTTGACATCACTATGGGTTTTGTTTTGGGATTTCCTTGGACATGTAAGGGTAATGGTTCATAGTATAAACTTCCAAAAGTGGTCCATTTCATTCCCTCTAAAAAGACTAAAGACGCCAACAAGACAATGGAATTATTTTTCAAAGAATTTGTATGACTGTAAGGTGTGCCCAAAAGCTTTACTAGTGATAGGGAAAGACATGTAAGGATATTCTATTCATATTGTACTAGTGGAATCCTTACATTAGTACAGTGCCACTACAATTATTATCGTAGGGTGTACAAGGTTCTATCTTTGAGGATCATTTCTCAAAGAATTTTACACCCAAAGTAAAGTGTATTATTCACAATGATGTTGTTCTTGGTTCAAAGAAACACTGAAGGTTAAGTTCCATTTGAATACTAGTTATATACAAAGATTTCACCATCTCAAAAACATGTATTATTAGTTGGTAAGACTTATTTTCAACTACTTCAATCTGCGAATAATACCTCAATTTGTTTCCAACTTAATAAAATGGGTTGAGGAAAGAAACCTACAACCTACTAAGCCTCCTTTGCCTCCTATTAAAATTGAAAACTTAATTTACATTTTGGATTATGTAATTGACCCTGTATTAACCATTGATAGTCCATATAAGCTTAAATAGGCAACTCACAAAAGATACAGAGATAGGAAAGATCAAATTCCTACTTGGGATACTAACTCATCCAAAGAAATTATTCATGCCATTTACCCATTCTCTTATTTCGTTGTTCTATGTGCCATATACTATAATTTGAATCATTGAGTTATTCTTTTGATTGATGGTTCTCAAGAAATTTTCTCTATTACAACTTCAACTATCCCTAAAAAAATTTACTTCTTGATGTTTTAACTCTGAATGATGAAGTTTTATCCATTGAATTCAATAGTCAAATTGTCTCATCTAACTTGTTTTACCGCTCATGTGCTACCAAGCAATGTGTGATAACAAGCCAAAAACCGACCAACCCTGCAAATGGCCCTAAGCCAATCTTCAAGTGGACCCAGTAGGCAGCTCCATTTTATCACTCACATCACCCCTCGCACGAAATGCCAAATCCAACAAAACAAAACCGAAGATTTGAGGACACGGCTCATGTGGGAAAAAACTCAAGGTTCCACAAAAGGAAACACCAAGTGAGTTAGCAAGAGGGGCGCCCACATGAGAAATCGTAACGAAAATAGGTTAGAGCGCGCAGAGGAAAAACTCAAGTTCGCAAGAGGGGCACCCAACCAAGAAAACCGAAGAGCCAGCGACACAGGTGTGGTGGGAAAAAAACTTGGGGTTTCCCGAATGCAAGGAAAAATTGGGGTTTCCAGAGGCAACGCAATGCAAGTTGGAAAGAGGAGTCCAAATTTATTCAATCATTTTCCAAATCGAAACTCTCGGAATGAAATTACTCACCATTCTTTGTTCCTTGTGAATATTGGCTCGAGATCGAGGTATATATCTCCTTACACACGTAGTGGCTCAAAGTCTATGTCTCCTTGCACCACAGTGGCCAAGTTCACTTTCTCCTTGGGCCGCAGTAGCCAAGGTCACTTTCTCCTTGCAACGCAGTGGTGAGGTGACAATCGATAACGATATTTCGGGGATTGGAATGGCTCCGGTACTGAGATACGAAGGTCCCGAAACCCTGGATGGCTCCCGAAGCAAAGACCTTTGAAATGGGCACGGGAAAGAAGGAAAGAGAGACAAACCTGCATTTCATGGACTTGTCAATATCTAAACTCATTCAAGTCAAACATTTGACTCCTGTGTCCAAGTGGAAGCCTACTTATGTATTAGGTTTTCAAAATAAATATAAATAATGAATGGTTGTGAGAAGATCATGTATCCAAAAATTTATTTCATTAAAGGTTGGATTAGCACTAAGTAATATTGGTCTAATAGCGAAATATTTATACACCCAAGTTTGCACTCTTCAGATTATTTCGTAGGCACAAGTTCTAGGCATGGACTTAATAAATATAAAGGCTCTATAATTTTATGTCCTATTATTCATCAATTTTTACTTACTTTCTAGATGGTTGAAGAATTGAATAGGCCTTTGCATGACATAGATATTATAACTTTTCTTCAAATTCTTCCCCTAACACAAGATTTAGCACCAACTTGATAAAGATAAAGGTTCTTTAATTTTATATCCTATTATTTCTAAATTTTAAGGTTAGGTATGACTTGATATAGTCCTAAGGTTTAAGATATGACTTGTAAATTAGTGGAATTAATTTGGTATTTTGTGTCCTTAAGTTGATTTTATATGAAATAATACCAAGCCAACCTATCCCCTTAAAAAAAGTGATGGTGATGAGCCTGGTAATTTCCCTATTTTTCTCATCAAATTTTCCTCTTTTAATTCCTAAATTTGAGCCTTTCACCTTTCGCCTTATGCCTTTTTAATTAAATTCATGCATCATATGACCCTTGGGATGTTACACATTTATGTTGCGAATTTCATGTCTAAATGAATTATTGTGCTAGATAAGAGGGTATAATGCATGAATTTGTGTGTTGGAACGATGATTAGAAATGATGTTCAAGGTTACGTATTGGTTCCAGTCGTTGATATGGATGAATATTTTTTACAGTTAGGAGAGTTGCAATCAAATTTGTCATCTTATAACATGATATGAGTTTCTCATCAACATTTTGATATGTTTTGTTTACAAGCTCAACTGATGGACATGGGGAAGTTGTTGTCGAGTTCCATAAAAATGTCGATGAAACCTTCTCTTCTACATGTTGATGAGTTGACATGATGCTTTGGAGGAAAATTCTCTTTGTATGCACACGTTTCAAAAGAAGGTTAAATATTTTCATATGTAACTCTCCTAGAATTATAGTAGTGCAGATCTCTAGGGATAATGCCAACAAATTTGGGATAGTTGAAGCACTATGTATCTTATAGAATTGTTTCCTAAATTTGATGAATGAATTACTCATTTTCTCTACATGATTGTAAAGAAAATCATTTAAGGAGATAAAGGGGAAAATTAGTTAGATGTTAGTTATCCTTCCTAGAATAGGGTAACTACCCAAAAACCTTTTGATAGATGGTTTAAATCAACATTTTTAAGAACTACCTTGGCTCCTCAAAGTTAATATCTAAATCCATTGTTGAAATTGCAAGATTAGAACTTAATATCCAATTATCTTTCTTCATTGCATGTTTTTTACTACCTTAATAAGAATGTATGAAGAGGCAGAGGGATAAGTTTGGGATATTTATTTTACATTCCTTTACCATAGAAAAAATAGAGACTAGAGTACAAGGGATTGGAAATATTTGTTTTACCCAAATTACTATTGAAGTCCTTGTTGAGATAATAACTTGGGTGGAAACAACGTTATAGGTCTAACTAGTCAATAGGCACACAAAAGTTATGGGCCATTAATCTCATTAATTTTTTTTAATATATATAGCTTCGTCAAATATCCGACAAACCTTCCGACAGACATATCCTTCGGAGGTATGGCACATTTGTTACATATGTTGTTTGACTATTAGATATATGACGTACCTTCTCATTGGATATATGAGGAACTGTCCGACAGACATATCCTTCGGAGGTATGGCACCTCCATCAAATATGTTGTTTGGTTGTCGAATATCTGACATACCTTCTCGTCGTATATCTGAATCACTATCCAGAAAACATATTCGTCGAAGGTATGGCACCACCGTTCAGATATTTTGTTTGTATGTCAAATATTCAACATACAATTTCGTTGGATATCCACTGCAGAGTCTGACAAACACACGTCGAATATCTTGTTTCTCTATTAGATATTTGACATGTAGTTACGTCAGACTTCTGACGCATATGCATTGGAAATAATGGTTGATTTCAACAAGGTTTTGGTTCTTAGAGATATCAGTAGACTAATGACAGGGTGTCGGATATCCGATGGAAATATGTTCGTCGTATTATCTGACCAATATACATGGAAGAAATTGGTAACCATGTTTCTTCAAAGCATCGACAAAATGTCTTCGACCAACTGACGTACCTCCATCGGATTTCAATTCACAAGAAGTAGTCTTTGTTCATTCTCTTATTGTTTACTTTTTTTATTCTTCTTCCAACTTCCTTCTATTTTTCTCTAGCTCTCTACTAACTCAAGTTCTCTTTTCCTTTGATATTTCTCTTCTTGTTATTTTTTCATTTCATCCTCTTTTTCTTCTAAGCTATCCCTTGAATATTCATCTTCTTTCTCCTTATGCTCCTCATCAAGTTTCATGGAACAAACTTAGTTGAATGTAATCACGGACCTTGATTTCATGGAACAAACACAAAAACCCTAGGTAATTTTGATCCTTGACATGGTCAATGTGGATCATTCCTCCATCCCAGCCTCAGTGTCCTAAACCACCGAAGGATTTCTTTATGTACTCAATTCACAATACAATCAAAGAGGAAGTTAAAAATCAGTTGGTGGTGGGAAAATCTCTGGAGATGATGTGCATGTTTGATGACTAAACCCTACATAGATAAAATGCTCAGATATGATCTTTAGAATGGTGAATATATGGTTGAGATCAAAGATGATTGGTCAAATCAATCAGTACTATCTTCATGGGAAGAAGAAGCCCAATTATCACAGTGGACAGATGACAATCAGATTTCGCATACCCAACAAGATTGCATGGAAGATGATGCAAAAAATATCCCAAGAAATGCAGAATGTGTTCCCTTGTGTTTTACCTCACTACTAAGGGAACATTACAAACAGGTCATGGATAGAAAGAATGAGGAATGTTCTAATGTATCGGTTGAGGAAAACAAGGGAGATACAAAAGTTAATCCAGAGGTGCAGCCTTTGAGCCTTTTTGAAAGTCAAACCTTAGATGAAATCATGAAGCCTAGAACAGGTAATGAGCATATCCATTGTGATTCATTGCCTCTATGTTTTAATTCATTTCAAATTTTGAGAGGGAATTTTGGTCAGATTCTAGTTGAAAGTCATAGTGTAAACCATGAAGTACCAGTGGGGTCGGTGCTACCATTATCTGAAGCATTTTATGACCCTATAGTCGATATTCTGGATGAGTTGTGTTTTCAAAGTCTATTTTCATTTACTCCTAATGAATTAAAAAATATATATAATATGGATATGATAAGACAGTCTTCCCCATTGTATGGTTCAGCGGAAATATTTGTGCAAAACCCATCAGATGAAATACAAACACATCTTGAAATGTCTGAAAACTTGAAGACCTCACAAGAAAAACAAGGTCGGGAGATGGAATGGACTGATTCCAAATGCCAAGGTACAACTCAGGTCTATTTCGACCCTATAGATATCTATATGGAGAAATTTTCTGTGGAAATGCCACAATACATTTTCAGCAGTTTATTTGTTCTTCAGATTGATCGATTCTCATGTAAAAGAGATAAGGATAGAAATCCTTATCACATATCATTACCAGATATACATCTGAGTTTGGTGAAAATCAGTGAAGCAACCCAGGTTTTAGATCGAATATTTGACTGATTATACTGGATATCTCATATTGATTAAGATCAAGCATCCTCATATTAAAATAGGACGTATGTATATAAATAAGATCATCAGATCATATTTTTTATTAGATTTACCCTATGCAAATAACAATAGGAAATCTGATGATTCAGATATTATATGTGGATTTCATGATGAAATTCCTGGCTTGCTGGCCTGATTATCTCCTCAAATAAATTTTCTGGTTTTTATGTCTTTACGTGATAGGATAGTCATTAGATGAAGTTTTTTCTGAATTTTAAGTGGAAAAGTCTTCAAATTAAGTTTTAAACTTGTCGTTTCAAAGAGTGACGATTCTATACTTTATTAGGAAAAAATCCAAAATTTTCACTTTCGACGGCTAAGGGCCATTTTTCAAAGTATTCTAAGTTGCCGAAAGCGGTCACTTTCGACTGAAAAAACAGCATGTGCGAGGTGCTGTAAGCTGTCGAAATGCATAATTTCTCCAACGGTTAGGTTGTCCCATCGAACTCTCAAACCGCCATTAGTACACATGTCATGATGATCTTATATGCTACCGAAATCATCTATGAGGATCGTTTGTCACGCACTGGGCGGTTTATTATGATTTCAATTGATGTTTCAAAAAATGATTAAACCCCAAGATATCAATCTGAAACCCCATCATGATTGCATTCGCCCTTACCATTTCGTGCAATAATTCACATGAAGGTCGGTCTTAGTTGGTTCTAAATGAACATCATGATCTCAGGTTCCTTATTTGTTGAGTGTTTGTTTTAAAAAACTCATACATCCACAAATATGTTGATCTCATGTTTTTCTTTCAACCATTTTCTCTCTATCCTTTTTCCTAGCGCCGATCTCCCATCCATCAACCCAGATTTCAATATTTTCAAGATATTAACAGGTTTTTTGCAAATGACTACTAGAAGAGCATTGCTCAGGAGGGAGTTGCAAGATGTTTCCTATTTGGAATATCATCCAGAGGTTTGTCAAATGTTCAAGGATGCAGGATGCTACAGGTTTTGTGAAAAGTTAAAGGGGTATCATCAGGGAATTGCAAAGGTGTTTGCCAAGAGTTTTGATGGTGTCAAAGTGAAATTGGGTCCTCTGGAAATGCAGATAGATGAGGCAAGTGTTGTTACATCTACTGAAATTCTAGGAGAGGGTGAGAGGTGGTTCAAGACCACTGCCATTAAAGATATTGAATTTAGATCTTACCTTAAGCCATAGTTCCAAAGCATTATTTGGCAGAAGGATGTTCCCATGAATTACTTGGAAGACAAATGGAAGAAATTGTTGAAGGTTATTAAGGTGTACATAATGTATGAAGGGAGGTATGGAAGGGTCATGTTGTACCATTTTAGGCTTATCAATCATTTCACAGGCAAAAACCCTCTGAACTTGCCTCATTATCTTCATAGGAGCCTCACCAAGATGGCACAAAAAGTCCAAGATAAACCTGAGAAAATAAACAACAGGTTGTTCCATCATGGCCTCATCAAGATTATAGTGATGGGGGAACTCTAGAGAAGAGAGAGGGCATGGAACTACCTTCTGTTTTGGGGAGAATTCAAGCAAGAGATCCAACCTAAGGGTAGGAATACACCTACAAAGAAGTCATCTACACCAAAGAGCAGTAAGAGAAAGAGAAGGGCCCTGTCACCAGTGCAGACAGAACAACCAACCCCTTCACCCAGGACTAAGAAGGAAAAAAAGAAGCTTGATTTTGATCAGGGAAAGGAGGTCCAAAGCAGCATTGTTAAGAAAAACATCTTGAATTTTCCATACTCAAACTCTGAGTCTGAAACACCCATGGAGGGGAGAGAAGAAGTTGTAGTTGAATTCCCAGCCTTGGAGTTACCTAAGACATCAACAAGCAAACACAGCAAGGTCAGCAAATCATCAAAGTTGATTGAAAAGCTTAAAGAAGAGATATCAGAGATGAAGTTCTTGAGAGGGTCATTAAATCCCAAAACCAGACTATAAGAAACACATCGGATGAGGTAAGATATTGTTTTGAAAGGTTAGATAAAATGCATGTAAAGGAATAGAAGAGGAATAAGAAATTGCTCAAGGAGAATCGTAAGTTACTTAAAATGGTTAGATGTTTAAGGATCAAACTAAGGCTCAAAAATCCTAAGCCAAGAGCACATCCTAATTTAAAATCTCTAGCAGAAGTTGCTGAGAACCTAAATGAAGATCCTAAAGAGTAGGTAGATCAAAGAAAATCCATTTTTGTAGTTTTGAACAGTTGTGGAAAACTCATAATTTTCGGTAGCTTATTTGTTTTTCCTCAAGGCGTTGTTAGTTGCCGAAAGTTCAGCAACTAACCATATTTTGTTTTACACCTGTAAGCCACCGAAAGTGCAAAGGATGACAGAATGCTCGTATTTTTTCCCAGATCGAATTTTTTGGTGTCGAGATCATGTGGAAGGGGTCCCAAATGAAAGAGAAAGATTAAAGGGATTCAAATCATCACCCTTTTCAAGTTTTTGATGCAGATATTATGGCAAAAAGGTTAAGTGGCTTTTAAAATTCTTGGTAAAGATTGCTTATTTGTCAAAGCAGGATTTCAAAGTGCTTTGTCATCACTTTGACAATTATTGAAGATATCAGATATGGTTGAAGTTGTCGATATTGTGGAATATTTAGTTGATAAGACTTTCACCCTTAAATCAAGACTAGATTTTGCATATTATACTAGTTTTGATTTTATTCTATTTTGAGTATTCCAGATCCATTTTCATAGAATCTTGAACTATTATGTAAAGGCCACAAAGCCTATGACTTTGAACAAAGTTGGGGTTGGACTTGGGATGATCAAAAAATGTAAAAGTGCTCACAGGCTTTAATTGACTGTTATGAGTGAATACAAAGACTTTATTTCCAGATTCTTGTGTCATTTTCTGTAGTGAAGTGTTTCGGATGTAAATTGTTGTTCCCTGGTTTATCATTTTGTGATATGTACTTCTTTTAGAACTTTTTGAACAAGGAACATAATAAAGAATAAGTAAAGAATATGTACCTCCTTTACATGATTTGTATTGTCCTTGGTTGACGTAGTGTACTCGAATGAATAGAAAGTGTCTCCAAATTAAGCTTGCCCTTTCCACTTGCCCTTCTCTTCTGGCCTTATATATGCAATATTTCAGCATTTCAATACATTCATCAATCTTCTAGTTGATCATCTTCGTCAAACTGAATATCCATATCATCTGGTTCATATAAGGTGTTGTAAGGATTGACTGTATCAACATCATCATCAATGTACTCATTTCCAAGCAATATATCTTCGTCATGGATATCATCATCAAGATTTGCATTTCCTCCTACTAGTACATTTGGTTCATCTCCTTCAAGCTCTTCATCTGAGACATCTGCTACATCGGCTACCTGTTCCTCTGCATCATCTTCTTCTTCAAGATCATTTTCTTCCTCTACAATATTATACTTTATTGGCCTTCATCTTGGATCATTCCTAACAACAAATGACCAACCTGCTTTACCTAGAACCTCTTAGTAGAATACTTGTTCGCATTGTCTTGAAAGAACATAATGATCTATTCCTGGCTCAAATAACCTTGTATTAACCATTGTAAATCTGTTATCATGTATAATAACAGTTCTATCAGGATCACGTTCATTCATTCGTAGCCTGTACCATTTGACGTCAAACAAAACTATTTTGAAGGATTTAAAGGCACACTCAAGTATGTCCTCCAAATACCCATAGTATCGATTTTCAGAGACTTCGGGATGTCTGTCAATTCTAGAGGAAACATTAGTGACCTCGAAGACTACAGTTATCCCACAATCAGAAGTTTTCCTCTTTCCGTCCAACTTTTTGATGCGAAATTTACGACCATTGCACCACATAGCCTTGTGATGTTTCAACTGCTATATGCCAGACACATAAAACATATTTCACATAACTTGTAATGTATGGATGGGAAAAACACATCGACACTAACATTAATAATTTATGAAATAACATAATGAAATTATATTGGATGAATAGCATGCTTGCCTGTTTATCTTTCAAACCATGTGCTAAATCAATTTCATATTACATAAGATTGGTATCTCCATTATGATGAGATTCTATAACCAATGTCGACACCCCTTCCCATGATAACCTACCTTCACGTTGTATGCATCTATCAATCCATACCTTCATCCAATCAAGATTGTTTGCAATGTATATATGTAGTGCATCCCACTCTCGACCAACTGTGTCAGAAAATCATAATTCACCAATATATGTTAGTTAGCAAGGTATAAAATATTAATAATTGATGAAAGCATAAAAATTAAATAAGTACGATACACATAAAAAGGAAAAGTCGGATGTATTATAAACCTAATTACCTTTCACTTTCGTCATTCTACCTTTTCCCAACAAGTGCTCCCCTTCAAATTTTTTAATGGAGTTCACATCCCAAATGCGATCCACATGCATATTTGCGGCTAATTTAGGAAGATATTGACTAATATACACCATTGATTGAT
>JZKD02S1939544.1:98165-127680 GCA_000966675.3 Picea glauca
AATGAATATATAGTTTACCAAGGGACGATATTCGTTCGGTCCACCTTCAACGTGCCCATGGGTTTTGCAATGTCTTACAACTGTTTGTATTAAAATTCTTCTGACTTTTGTGCTCTCGCATTTAGCGCAAGGGAAATAACATCTCTCATCACCTTGTCCATAATATCTCCACATTCTTCACAACAACCAAAATATTGAGACGATTATGTTATAAAGTTTAGTGATGATGTGCTAGATCTATTCGATTCTTGAAATGCAATAGACCAAACCATACAATATATTTTACCACATAAGCTCCAAAGCTTCACCATAACCAAGTAACATAATCAAACGACATAATAGAACTAGGGCAAGAGATCAAGTCACATATAAGCATGGAAAAATTAGCATGTTCACAGACGACATAAAATCTACATAAACGTATAAGGTTATAAAATATTAAAGGAGACAAAAGAAAAGAAAAAAATATTTAACTAACCTTCAAAGTCTAAAATCCTCTTGCACGCCTTGAACAATGATCACAAAACTAAGCTCTGTAGATCAAAGATCAATTTGATCTCTTAATCAACAAGCAAACCTTCACATAAAAACAAAGATTAGCAGAGCTATAACACATAAAAGATGTCACAACTATAACAAATTAGTCAAAATTCGGTTTGAATTAACTAATTTATAGATTCGTCATCGTTGGAATTCTGACGACTATAACCCTAAATTAAGGTTGACCATTTTGAAGTCAATGACCGTTATGTTGACCTACAAATGGCTATATTAAAGTGTTGGAACTAGGCGTCATACTTCTGACAACCTTAAAGCACGTCGAAAATCCGATGTTATTGGGACTAATTTTAAAAAAAAAACAATAAAATTTTGGTTTTTTTTTTTTTAAACGACAAAAAAAATGATTTTATCACAATCGTCGTAATAGTTCGTCGATTTTTTAGCCTATATGTAATAGTGATAATATAGATATGTATTTACTTAGTCATATGGTGACTTAAAATCTTACAAGGGTGACAAATTCAACACACTTTACCCTTGAAGGAGGATACCAAATATTTTCGAAAAAAGTTGAGATAGATAAATCCAAAGTTGGATCCCCTTATTCAAAAAAAGTTGCAAAAGTCGCTTGAAGCTAAAGCACCTAAAATTCATTCAACTTGGGTATCCAACCTTGTAGTGGTGAGAAAGAAAATTGGTGAGATTAGACTTTGTGTTGATTTCAGAAACCTAAATGTATCATCTTAGAAAAATAATTATCCATTGCCAAACATGGAGCATTTGTTGCAAATAATCACAAGATTGGTAATGATGCCATTATTGGATGGATTTTAGGTTACAATCAATTGTGGGTAAACAAAGATGATTGACATAAAACTACATTTACCACACCTTGGGGCACATTTTGAATACTTAAGAATGGCTTTTGGCTTACTCGACATAGGTGCCACTTTCCAAAGAGACATAGATTATGCATTTAAAGATCTTATGGGAAAGATAATTGAGATATATCAAGATGATCTAACTGTGTTTTCAAAGGAAAGGATATATCATATTGAACATCTTAGGAAAGTATTTGAAAGATGTCGCAAGTATGGAATATCATTGAACCCAAAGAAGTCCATATTTGAAGTTCTTGAAGGAAAGCTTCTTGGACACATAGTTTCAAAGGATGGGGTAAAGGTGGACCCAAAAAGGATTGAGGGTATTAAAGCAATCCCTTTACCTAGAAACAAGAAAGTTCTACAATCATTTTTTGGAAAAATCAACTCTATCCAAATATTTATCCCAAACTTTTCCAAAATAACCAAACCCATATCCAAGTTTCTTAAGAAATATGTGGATTTAAAATGGGATGAAGAAGGAAAGTTAGCATTTGAGGCCATCAAAGACGCAATTGTGAAATCCCTCATGCCAGTAAGTCCTTATTATTCAAAGGATTCCTAAATCTTCTCTTTCACTTCTAAAGACACCATTGTGGGTGTTTTGCTTCAAAAGAAAGATAAAGGTGAAGAAAAAATCATAGCTTTCATGAGTAAGACTCTTTAGAGATGTCAAGATTAAGTATGCCATTATGGAGAAACAATCTTATGCTCTAGTCAAGTCATTAAATCATTTTAGGACATATGTAGGATATCCACGGATAGTTACCTATGTTCCACACTCAATAGTAAAAGATATATTGACTCAACAAGATTGCTTAGGAGTTAGATGGAAATGGGTGGCTAAGATTCAAGAGTATGATTTGGAAACTAAGCCTACCAAGTTAATCAAGGGCCAAGGATTATCCCAAATGGTGGCTAAAGGAAATGAAGTAGCTCTCAGAATGAAAGAAGAACCTTACCCTATGATATATGTGGTGATAGAAGAATTGGAACAACATAATTGGTATGTTGATATCATTCACTATCTTCGGAACCTTACAAGTCTGGACCACCTAGCAAATCGTAAAAGAAGAGTGTTTAGATTAAAGACCTCTAAATTTTGCTTCATTAGTCAAGGTCTAGGATGGAGAAATCCTAAGGGATTAATCTTCAAATGTGTAGACCTCGAAGAATATAAGAAGTTAATGGATGAATTCCATAAGGAGATATGTGGTGGAGATCATGCACCAAGAACCACCACTCACAAGATTTTCAGAGGTGGCTATTATTGTTGAGTATATTTTTAGATGTCCACAAATTTGTGAGATCGTGTCAACCTTGTCAACTCTTTACAAGGAAACAAAAGCCAATCATAGTAGAGGTGTCCTTTGAATAACGGATACTTGACTTCATAGGAGAATTCAAAGATAATTTTGGTAATGGGAATAAATGGATCCTCACAGCCACCAATTACTTCACGAAGTGGTTTGAAGCCATACAAATTAAGAGGGCCACTGACAAGGTAGCCATGAAACTTCTAGAAGAGATGATCATCACTCATTTTGGAGTGCCAACAAAGATTATCACCAATATTTCCAAAGCTTTCAGTGCTTTAGAATTATCAACCTTTTGTTTCTACTATGGCATTGCACTATCCCATTGCTCCAATTGTTACCCTCAAGGAAATGGTCTTACGGAATTAAGCAATAAGGATTTGATGACCATCATTAAGAAGATGGTGGGGGATAACAAGAAAAATTGGGATAGTAAGATCAAGTATGCTCTATGGGATAATAGAATAACCAAGAAATATTCCACTAGAAAAATCCCATTTGAGCTAGTCTACAGGATGGAAATAACTTTGTCAGTTCATTTGAAGATCTCGGTCTACAATATAATATAGTAGTTTTCATCCGATCAAGATGTAGTTCAAAACATAATCAATAGCTTATAAAGCTTGACGAGAATCGAAGACGTGCCTTTGATCATCTTGATAATAATTAAAAGAAGGTAAAGACAAAGTTTGAAAGGAAGGCTCACCTAAGGAGTTTTCATAAGGGATATATTGCTTTCATGTGAAACTAAAGGATTGAAAAAACAAGTAAACATGGTAAGTTTGAAAGCCTTTGTTTGGGACCTTATAGAATTGAAGAAATTGCAGGTAATAATTATTTCTATCTTAGTCATTTGGATGGTCAAAGATTGCACCTGCCTGTGAACTGGCAAATTCTAAAAATGTTCTAATATCTAATGCCATAGGGCATCCTTGTAAAATAGTAAGTTTCTTAGCCTTGTTTTACTTTTGTGTTTTATTTACTTTATTGATTTATGCATTTTTATTTTGTTTTAGAATCAAGTAATATGACGCTCACATGTAAGCATTTTCTCTAAGATATGGTGCTACTAACTTGTCATTGGTTCCATTCCATTTACGCATGGATTTATTTCTATCTAAGGGAAGGTCAAGGAACTTGTATATTCACCCATCCCCTGTATTTGACATCCATATAGTGAGAATATTTTAGGTTAATAGGTATTTTGCAGATTCAAGAGTTCTCGTGCACTCTCAAGACGAGCACATGTCCCTGAGTTGGAGCCAATTGTTACACGCTAGATTAACTTAAGTGCACCTCAAATTTTTTTCACCAAATGTGACCTACCATATGAGTATATTTTCTGCCTATATTGATAATTTTAGAGCTCAGTGTACCATGATCAAATGTGTCGCCATGATGCTTTGTATCATGATCAACCAAAATTATGACCATTTTGTACTCATGTATCGTATTTGACCATGCTAAGATGATCTATGTAAAAGTGTTTTTTCCTAGGTGGTAGTTCTAGACCCTTATGGTTGGTCATGGCTCGTCCTCTTAGTACCCATTTCAAGACATTCCTTGCTCTTATGACTTAGTTGACTGCCCCTTGGAAGTCTTTAAGTTGATCCCAAGTAACCCTATATGTCCTCGATAGGTACGCGAGGGTCTTGGGATGGATCTACTAGAACATATGACCCAAAGAACCTCTAACTTTTTTCACTCCACTCTATGTAAAAGTGTTGTTCATGTTGTAAAGGTTTCCATACCTATGGGAGCATACGTATCTTATGCCTAAGCATGGATCCCCTTTATGTATTTGTCGCACTTTTTCCATGGACTCTTGGATATGACTCTACAGTTGCTTGTGCTGGGACAGTTCCCATTGCAGATTTATAGATCTTGAGGCAATTCAAAGATCCCATGGCACTAGTCACATTGCCCAAGACACTTTGGGGATATTTCTACATGAATGGGTCCCCTCTCGACATGCCATATCCTAGATCCTTGAGTGCTCTCTTCATTAATCCATTTGGAGACATCTTTTTACTTGATTTGAGGGTCGAACTCTTTGGAGAATCATTCTACTAGTCATGTAGGCATGAGTGGACACTTTTTTACTAGGAGAGAGTCATTTCATGTTTTGTGTAGGTTGCTTGTACAATGTGAGGATTTTGTTTCACCTTGGAGACTTCACAAGTTGATGTTGGAGATTATTCGAAGGATTTGTCCTCTTTTTGGACCTCATTTACCCCACACATATGGTTGTTCCATGCTTTGAGGCTAGACATTGGCATCTTGATGGACTTTTCTTCATTGGAGGAGCATCTTACCATGTTTTGAGGGTCTCCCCTTGCACTTGGGAGAGACATTGAGGATTTTTGGACTCTATCGACCTCCTTTGTTGGACAGCCTCCTCTTAGAGGAGTTATTGTACATGTGGCAAATCTTTATTGTATTTTAGCTTAGTCTCTTTTAGTTAATTAGAAGGCAAGACAAATTTGTAGTTCTCTTAGGCTAGATCTAAGGAGATAGAAAATAATATTGAATGAGAAGGATGATGAAGCCTCCTCTATAAATAGAGACTCCTCTCATTCCAATTCATTGTTGTTGTTGGCTACTTCTTTGGGAATACAATTTTGTTGAATATCTACCGATTGAGGTATTGGTGTCAATTCTTGGAGTTCTCTCTTGATTTACTTTGGTGCATTAAATATTTGTTGTGTTTTCTCAATACTACTACAAGATTTCAAGATCAATTTATTTGAAAGGTAAGACTACCACTTGGAGGGAAGATATTTTAGGGTAAATTCCTTCTTCCTTTGTTAGTTTGGAAAGTGTTCAATTCCTTTCTTTGTTTCTCCTTTGGATCCCTAGCAAAGGCATTTAGTATTTTTATCAAACTATAGTTGATCTTGTTGGTGAAGGTACTTCCTTTGGAAACCCCTTCTTATAGGGCCTTGGTCTACATATCTTATCTTGATTAGATAGGATATTAATTTACCCGTAGGGCTCTAGTCTCTTAGCCATAATCCATTAAAATATGATACATCAATTTTAAGAGGGGCATACTTCGTGACCCCATAAGCCTTAGTTGGAATAATGCAGCACTTCCTTCTCCCAACAACCAACCAAATAAAACAAAATTTAAATCTTTTATTTTTGTTTAGAAAGAAATCTAATGGAAAAACAAAGAAAATTCATAATTTAGATTTATTTCCTAGTCTATTGCAAAATTTATTGTTTATTCTATTTTCTAGACTAGTTTATTAAGGGTTTGTGCTTCATTTCTTATCTATAAACCCTAAAGAGGCAAATCAACCCAATAGTATTGTGCTTCAAAGATTTAATTATTTTGTTTTGGGTTGGTTTTAAGGATTTCTCAAATCTGAAAATTGCGTAACAAAAATAAAAATTAGATTTGAGGAAACCCTAGAACTAGGTTTTATGCTTAAAAGTTCATTTACATATAGACCTAGCTTCTACTTCATTAACTAGAATATTGCTACATATTTATCTTACATTCCTAGTAGTGAATTTCATTTCCAAGTTGTTTCTTAGTGCATATAATTCATTTAGAGATTGTTTGGGTGAATTATAATGCTAGCTTTGGATACCATAAGAGGGAATTCACTCTTTTTTTTAAGTTCTATTTTATTACATTAATATATCTGTTGTGTTTGATTCTAACATCTTGGGTTGTTTATTTGTTGCATATCTCAAACCCTAGCTAAAAGGTCCAAGACATCTTTCTCTTGGACAGTTTATTCTTCACTCTAAATCTGGAATTCTGCATTATTTATCATTAAAACATATTTACAAGTGTGGGACAGCCTTGAGCTGGTCCTCATTTCAGCTTATGATTGATTGGCACCCAAAGCACACATTGCACCATCAATTTATGCTAACCAATTTCATTACTAAGTGCTCAAAGCAGCTTAAGGTGGTTTGTTTCAAGTAGCCTCTTGTAGGTTTCATTTATGGTCCATATTTCAGCTTATGATTGATTGGTACCTAAAGCACACATTGCATCATCAATTTATGATAACCAATTTCATTCCAAGTGCTCCAAAGTAGCTTAAAGTGGTTTGTTTCAAGTAGCCTCTTCTAAGTTTCATTTATTAGACTCATTATCATCTTAATGCAAATCTTAAGTCTCTACATCAGATTTGGCACACACATCTACTAGATCCTAACTATTTTCTCTTAAATGGATAGTTTGTGGTTTTATGCTATCGATCTTGCATTAGTATCTGAAAGCACATTTAATTACTTGTTGGATCATTGTTGGATCATTGTACTTGCATTTTTACACATATTGTGGATTCATTGAAGTAAATCATAAGCTTGCATAGTTTTAATTCACTAAAAATATTTACTTATAGATCTATCATTGATAGATAGGAATACCCCCCTTGACCTTTGGAACTGGCTTAAAGTGAAAGGGATATTGTGTTTAGGTGACAATTGTGCAATTCCCATCTTGTTGCCCCAAGGTAGTACCTGTGGTTGGACTACCCACTAGGGTGCTAGTTTTGGTGGTAATAGGTGGAAAGCAAGTTTTCGGTTGTTTTTTTAGGATTGAGGAACAATAGTTGTACAGTGCATCTATGAAATGTTGAAAAATGCATCTGCAAAATATACTCTTTTATGTATAATAAAAAGTTATAATATATTTCCAAGGAAAAAAAAATAGCCACATACCTTTTTTTGGCGTAACTTATTTGTTAAGCGCATATGTTGAGTCTCATTTATGTTGCACATTTTGAAAAGATATTCAATTTATTTCCATTAGGTGGATTCTAATTCGGCAAAGAATGAGACATATTCATCACAACCAAAATTCTCCACACTATAATTCATAACTTCAAATTTTTTCAACACATATATCTCATACACCCTTAACCCAATTCTGAGTGACTGTTTTCTTTCCATTTTTTTTAATGGAGATTCCATTATATTCTTCATAGTTGCAAAAATCTGGGTGCTCTTCCCAAGTATGAATGAGAAAGGTTTAGATTTGGATGCCTATCTTATGAATATGAAATAATCAAAATGCTTTTTAGCTGACTGTTAGGGGTAATTTCACCCAAACTATGCATGACTAAACTTTAACCACTTGGATTTGGAAAAAAAAACTTATATTTTTTGTACATGCCTCTTCTTTTGAAGCATAATCATTGAAAGAAGATACTCACAGGTGGACTCTTCCAGTCTAGGTCAATCTCAATTAAGTTATAATTTGACCACAGTATTCGATGAGTATAACTAACTTTGACCATTTTATATATTTCTTTTACATTGAACTAATTTAAGTATTTTTTTAATTAGTAGAATTTTCTCCCCAGCATTCCCAAAATTCAAACCATATTCTTATTCAATAGCATTCCTAACCATAAAAAGTTTGTTAATTTGCACTTTGACTTGCCTCGACAGCTATGCTTCTAATAGAGCCATATACCCTTTATAGAATCCATCCATCTACCATAACCTCCACACCTCCACATGGCTATCTGATGCATATGTGTTTTCTCCTTCAACTCCATGCATTCTTGGCCTCACAATCACCTCAATATGCTTCCCAAAAGTTTTCCATGGTCTCATCCTTCTACAAGCATCAAGCATCTCTTGGACAGTTTTGATCACATGCCATAGTAGGAAAAACACCCATATGGTTTTCCAATAATCATCAAACCAGTCTCTCACTTCTCAAATATCACTTGATGCAAGCCCTTCACCAATTTGTGAGGAAAAAGATAAACCATACATTGTCAATAGGAGATAAATCTTAAAACTAGTGAGACTAACTGAAAAATAACTCCTTATTAGAGAAACAGTGGTGGAATGATTACGAAGAATTTATATGTACGTAGACCTATATAAAGCCTAAAGGACTATCTCAATAGGTTGAACCATCTGCCCAATGTATGTCGCCAACCAACAGAGAGGCCATAGGTCACAGGTTCAAATCTAGTCAAGTCCCCCGACCGCCACAGTGATCGGCAGTAGCACTACCCCATGTCTAAACATTCTGAAGGAAAGGAGGAGATCCCACGAGGTTTTCCTCCGCAAAAAAATATATGTAAACCTATATCTCCTTCTACTCTACCTAGCCCAACAATCATCGAGGATCTGCTAGTTCCACTCCAATCATGCAATCAACTCTGGTTCTCAGTAATATCGATCCCCTATAATAACTCCTTTAGGAATGTCTAGCACAATGCAAGTCTCCGTTATCTTGGCCCTTCTTATCAAGCACAGAGCCTATTCCCAGCGAAGGTTGAATGACTTTAATGCATCCATATGAATCCCATTTATGATGGACGACTCTAGAAACAACTAACAGCTAGTTTTGGACATGACTCCCACTTCAGCTAATTTGCATTTTAGAGATCCAACAAGCTCTATTCGTTCCCTATTATCTGCAACATGGTCAGAAAATGGACATAACAGTGACCAAAACTAGTTGAATCTCTTGGTCCATGGATGGATGCTATTGCAAATAGTGGCCATAGTGGTGGAACTAGCCAACGCACAATATATTGTTCTGTTGGCTTATTGTCTTTTCAGTGTGTAGAGTATGTCGTTAACAGTAAGAAATGCATAATCATTCCTTCATGTTTACCTGCGTGAAAGCACATTCATACCTTCATTACCCTGGGTAGGAAGCCACAAAACAGACAATGAGGATGAGTTTGTAAGCATTAAATACAAAACAATTACATTGAACATTGAACACATGTTGCAATTGTTCTAGAACAAATTACATAACCATGTGAGCACCCAAGCATGTAGCTGCCTCGTATAAACACGTCCAATGTCTGAGAAGCTGAAAAACTATAGATATGACTTGATTCTATAAATAATGAAGATTAGACAGGTAGATAGAGGTAACATAAACCTTTAGTAACAAACAAATGAGTGTGCCTCCAAAATATGATAGCACATTATAATGCCACAGGCAACAACGTCTCTCATAACGGTCTGCAGGCTAACTATTAAGTGGAAATGCTGTAGTCACTTCGTTTTGATGTACTTCTAAAAGCTGGAATTTCACTATATTAACTTCATTTTGTGGTACAACATTGCCATCTCTCGCTCTATTACTATTCAAGAAGTTTGAAGGAATCTTTGAATCATTGACAAAAAAACAAAATACGATTCAAGGTTGATGGAGGTACGATACCAAAATTTAGTTTGTATGTGATATTTCTCAATATACTGAATTTTACAAAATGTTCCATGTCAAGAAAAGGAGCCCTTGTGTCTGAATAATTTTCAATTTGATGTTCTTGTGTGCCACGCACAATGCACTATGCACTTTCTTTGATGTGTCTGTAGTTCCTTTCCAACTGTCATCATGGGTCAGAATCTACATTTACCATTTACAATAGCATTTGCACATTTTTCTGCCTTAACTCGGGACCAACACTAGGCAATCCCTTTCTTTTCACATGCCAAATTGCCAACTGGCAGGTCAAGTTGGTTGCAAATGTATCCAAGGATGTATTTCAGCAACACATCCTTAGCCCTCGATGTCACAGCTGCATTATTCAAAAAGCATATGTTCATTTGCGAGTTTTCCCTCTCCCCCACTACCTCAAAATCTTTAACATATTAATATCTTAGAGTTTGTTGAACACGGTATGCATACAAAGAGAACCTGGAGCCTAAGTTCTTGGACATAATACACAGTGCACACAACCAAGCTGCCCACTTTCACTATAAATGTGCGAGTGTGATAAACATAAGTCTGTTCTGAGATATGCCCGCATGAGTGATAAAGGTAAGCAAATCCATTATTGTAGTACAAACCTCAAACTAAGGTTCTGAAGCCCATCATTTTTCAACTTTTGTGAGATCAAGCAACTATATTATGGTATAAGATTGCCAATGAACTGCTCACACTGTTCTCCTGAAGAAATCTTAAAACATTCATCTCTCCATCGATGCTCACTGTCCATGAATGGCCACAATTTACATCATTTTGTCACCAACGCAAAGTGGTGCTTTATAATAAGAAACTAAAAATAATTGGATCTCTCTAATCAATCATTTGGGCAGCGCTAATGAGCCCAGTCAGAGTAAAATCTATAAAATTACATACACAACTGTAATGCTCTCAACACACGTCACAGCTTACACTAACAACCTTTTATCGGGTGTATAAGTTCCCTATCCCTCTCACATTCTTAGGCTTGAATGCAAGCAGACAAGTAGAAAAGGAAGTTACAGTTAAAAATAATTATATAACTCTTACATGATAGTGCAGTTGCACTTTGAATTTCCATTTAAAGGCTTCACTGTGTCAGCCTTCTCTGGAATAGTGACAACTTGCATCACAGCTTCATGATCCTTTACATTGATCTCAATATTGTTGGACGGAGCTTGAAGGTGTGCTGCTGTTTGTCTTGACTTAATTTTCTGAAATTTTGATGTCCGCCGTGCAGCATCTCTAGCACAAGTATTTTTATGATCTTCAGACCTCCCCACAATGGTAACCATGGGTCGGGGAATTTCAATAGGTGGACTCTCCTTCTCCATCGCTATAGTTGCAGCCTTGTAGGCAAGATTGTGGACTATAGAGCTGCAAAACAATATGGTATCCGTGGCTTCCTCCAGAGTGAGATTTCTTGAAAGATACCCTCTTGGAGGATCAGACTTGATAGTATGTTCTGCAAAAAATAGAAATTAATAAATCATTATAACGTTTGGATTATATGCTATTTTTAACAGAAAAAAATTGACAAAACTAACTAATAGGTACCTAATTAACCATATTTTCTTCTGACAATCACATGTTTCCTAAGAATACAAGCTACAAGTGTGCTGAAAAAGACATTAGAAAATAATAAGCCCTGGTATGACAGACATCTTGTAAGATTTACTAACAATGCTAAGATTTCAGTCAGTTTGATCAAATACATTACTTCCAAATTTCGAGGATGCAACTGTTGAATAACACTGGTGCAAAAGTTGTTTTTGATTAGTCACACAAGCATCAATCGTAAACAAAATATCAAATGACATTCTTACATCACAGTAACTTTATCACGTATCATTTTTGTACAGATTAATGACTGTTTTGTCAATAATATAAAGTTGTGTCTCTTTTGCATTGAAACAAGAAATCCTCTACAGAACCGATGTCTCCCTACAACAAGCGGGACCACAGCTATGTTATCCTGTTACATTTTGCTACCAGAAATCATCATCAAGCTACAGCTCCAACTTAATTACAATGACCAAAAAGTGGAGCAACCAACCTTTCTTTATATAAAATTCCTTGAAGATTTTCTTTAGCGACCATATCGATTTTTGAATTCTAATAGCATATTCCCACGAAATAAGATAGAAATAATTGGGGCAGCAAAGGGAAACCCAAGCAGAACAGGGACAGAGGGGCTTGTCACCAACCCAGGAGGTAAGAACAGCAGAAAATTTTCTTAGAGCCTTATCATAATTCAAATGACATAGCAGAGATGCAAGTGATGGGTAAAGACATGGAAAGAGCACTTGTAAAAGTAATATCAATATAAAAGGTTAAATAGCTATGGTGATTCCTAGTTAAACATAAAAATTATGAATGGTTCTTATACCTCAAGAAGTATTAACTTTTGTAGGCTTAATGAATCGATTAAATTGAAAATAAAATACAAAGATTCAATAATGTCACCCTTTATCCATATTAAAAGAAATTGTAATAAGATGGCAGATGGGCTAGCAAATAAGGGAGTTGACTTACCCAAACACCTTGCAAACACTGGGCAACCTACTAAGCTCCAATTTACCATGATCCTTATGCCAATGGGGGCAGCCACAAGGGCCAGCCACAAGGGACTGGTGACTACTATTAACAGAATGGTTGATTGGTTGTGGTGTGAGTATGCTTGCTGCTCGGCCCTCCCCCCTCCCTTTGTGCAAAAAATAAAAAAAATATCTCACTGGCAGTACTCCGCAGTACCCCTTTCACTTGCCTTTCTTAAAAAACGGTCAATTATTAAGTCAACTGTCAGATACGCCTAAAATCTGTGTCTTGGAATTGTTTATAAAACATTAATACCTCTCTACTCAAATTATAATGGTCTCTCTTGACATGAGATACAGGCAATCTCACCCCACCATCCTGAAACAACCAATGCATTGGACGATATGGACAGAGGTTAGTAAAGGGAATTGCAGTGGAAGATAGCACATCAAATCGCTTGCAGAGAATATTTACCTGCGCTGATACCCAACTGTTGCACATCTAGGAGCATGGCACCCAAAATGCACAAGACACGGGCTGCTATCTTGGCTGAAGAACTGGCTTCTCTAGAAGAGAGTGGAGCAGCTAGCAGAGAAGGTTGAAACTTGAGGACTTACAACAACATCATGACCCTGAACTTCACAAGAGAATGAAGCAGCTAGCAATGTTCGAGAAATTTAAGATGTATTTAGAAAAAAGAAGTATCAAAACCAGAGGCAAAACTAGGCAGTCTGGAGGAAAAGGTAGAAGAAAGAAGTTAGTCCAGAACACAACAGTGAGGTCAAGCTTAACAAGGATTGAAGATCCTGTAGCACATGTGTTATATCCAACTCTTAGGAACTCAAAAAAACCCCAACGAAAGTTCTGGCAATGAATAGAAAGATAGCAACTCCAGCATGGGAAGAAACAGGGATGAGGAATGAAGCCCCAAACAAATGACCCAGTGAAGGTTAGCATTTCTACCACAATCTTATTTTGTTTACATATGATCACTCACAGTCCAGATTACTGAACATTTTGAGTCTGTTAAATCTAAATAGAGAGCTACCCCCTTCATTTTGTAAACCAAATCTAAGGAAGACGTCCTCCAGATACATGGAGGTTTTGAGTCAGTTAATGCAATTAATGAAGTCGAGAGAGATGCAGGGAAGTCCCCCTCCTTTTGTAATCTTGTACACAAATTAGGTGCACAAGCATTCAAATCATTTCAAAAGCACCTGAAAGTAGTTTATACTGATCTAGTACAACTTCAACTGATGACGATGGCTGGCTCAAGGTATGGCCAAGGGAAGGCAACTAATTTATGTAAATTATAAATAAATTTCATTTTATTTTGTGTAATAACTAAATAAAATAAAAATACTGCCATGTTTCTTAGCATTCTATATAATCTTCTGCATTTAAACACGGTGTCCTGAAGAAGTATTACAGCAATCTTTGAAGAACAAACACATTATGATCCCCTGGTATCTTACCTAAATAAGATACCAATTTACTTTGATCAATGGTATGGAACAATAAGCCTAAGGATATACTTAGACAAAATCAGACATTCGTCTACTGCATCCAATTTCTATGAACTTAACCACAAATATTTTGAGAACCATCATCATTACATCTACTATGATAAACTCTGAATGTCAAACACTGTAGGTAGCATTAATAACAGGTCTTCTGAGAACTCATTCCCAACGAATGTTTGACTTATAGCACTTTCCACTGATAAGTCATGTTACCCAGGTAATATCTGTTGGTACCCTATGAATACATTTGATCAGATCATCTATTTTCTTGCCCAACTTCAAACCACGTGGTTCTTTTCCTAGTTTCAAACTCTGTAATAAACATTGATTAAAGAATTAAGCCATACTTGAATTCATTCTTTAGATAAGTAGATCTTTCAAGGAAGAAGTTCAATTTCTGTCCCTTGCAACATGGACACAATTCCTGTGTTCTCGGAGCATGGGTATAAAACCTTCCACTTCAAATCCATATTGAGCATGCAATTCAAGATCCTAATTTGAATCGAATGGACATATTAGCCTTTACCAGGTCAGCAAATGAAACAACAAAATTCTGGCATGGAAGGTAAGACTGCTAAGTATGAGCATACTACATATTCATACTCTGAAATAAGAAAGTGCTGGGAAACTGGATGAGATCTCCAAAGTCACCCAAGGGTAGCCCAATACTGGTTTCAACTTTGAAGTTAACCTAAAGAATATAACAAACATAGATCACTATACAATAAATCTAAGTTGCAGGAAACACCTAGCTGGGCCACATTCCAGTCCCTGAAACACCTAGCTAGGCCATGTTCCAGTACCCAAAACGCCTGGAAATGCCAAAACGGGTACAAAACAGCTTGGAAACGCCACCAGCCGTACCGTACAGTGTTTCCAACCATACCATACGATGGTATGGTCGGCAGCATTTCCAAGCCGTTTCAACCATTTCCAACGAGGTTTCGGGCACTTTTTTTAAGTTTCTGGACCCACCTAAATGCCCGAAAGGGGCATGGGACCCATAGGAAAATATCGCTCTGTCCATGCCAATGACTCTTTAAGACAAAATAGAGATAGGCGATTGAGCTTTGAGGAGTTTGTCACCTTAGTAATTAATGGTAATATTAGATTCTTAAAATAAAAGTTGGCATTCTCCGTGCGGTACAGCCGGTGGTGTTTCCAAGCCGTTTTGGCCATTTCCAGTGAAGTTTCAGGTGTTTTTTTGTAAATTTCCAGGTTCACCTAAGTGCCCAAGAGGGGCATGGAGCCCATAGGAAAATATCGTGCTGTCCATGCCAATGACCCTTCAAAACAAAACAGAGATAAGGGATTGAGCTTTGAAGAGTTTGTCACCTTAGTAATTAATGGTAATATTAAATTCTTAAAGTAAAAGGATAGAGAAGGTAAGATAAAGGAGAATGTCAACCTAAGATAAGGAGAATGTCAACTTTTAGAAAAGGTAAGATAAAGGAGAATGTCAACCTAAGATAAGGAGAATGTCAACTTTTAGAAAAGGTAAGATAAAGAAGAATGTCAACCTAAGATAAAGAGAATGTCAACTTTTAACTTTTACTTAAATTTTTAAGATTAACATTAATTGTTCCAGGATGTCTGAGGATGGTTACAACCTCATCGGACTTCATAAGGAGAAAGAAAATTTCATATCCCATTCTGAATTCAGCAGACTTAACAGTTTTCAGGATTTCAGGGTTGGCGGGATTGTAGCATTTCCACTGGATTCTATCATGTATAAAGGTATGGGATTAGCATTAGTCAAGACCACCAAGCTATGTAATTTTCCATAATGTTATCATCTATGAGAGTTAATATAGACATGGGTCTCCTTTTAAAATGTCATTTATGTGTATCATTCTTATTTTCTTGTTTATTTTCTCACAAGATACTGTGTTATTTAAATAAACTATATGTCTATATTTTTTGTATTTTTTATATATCATGTTTCTCCCAGGTACCCATTTTGGGGGGTCACATTTCCAAGCATTCCTGTTTTGGAAACTTGTACACGTTTCGTCAAACTTAGCAATAAATTACTTAACCAGAATGAATAGAATCATGGAATGAAATTCCATACCAGCACAGTTCACAACAACCTGACAACGTATTTTCATAACATGGCATCTTAACCTGAGTTCAGGCAAGAACTTTCAAAAACATGAAGCTACTGACAAAGTTACAATCACATGAGAACACATACAAAGAGATTGAAACTATAAATCTTTCTAGCAACTATTACGATACAAACTGATACATCAGCCATAGTCTGTTGATGAGGAGACACATGAGACATCAGTTCATAAGGCAGCAGGAAATTTGCAAGAATGGTCCAAGGAAAGAGTATACATTCATATAGATATGTATTAATTGCATAATCACTTTTGGCTCATAATATGGCAGCTAAAACTAGTTCGTCATAAGAAAAGAAGATTTTTTAACAAAACACTCCAGAAGTTATGTTGAGAAATATAGCTTCGACAGGAACTACTGCACAGGTTCAGTGTGAATGTACGGAAAGTAGTTCAAGATATTTCTATTTTCGAAAATTAGTTCTATTTTCGAAAAACAATTATATTTTGTAATTCACTATAATAAAAAAAGTGAAAAGTCTTATATTTAGCAGTTGAGTCTAAAAAGTGTATCTTATGCATGCATGACTTAGACTAGAAGTAATCTCAAAAATAGATTAGGGTTTTGATCTCAACTAAAAGTATAAAGATAGGTCAAGATAGAGGGTTCACACGTACTAACATAGATGAACAGTTGAGAAGGTTGAGCAACCGAGAGAGAGAGAGTAGGGATTCAGACAAGAGGCGAATCCAGGCAACAGGCAATTCCGTACAGGTTGATGTACAATTCTGTATAATCATGCGGATCAGTTCCATACATTCGTATGGACAGGTCCATACAGTCTGTATGGATAACCCATACAGTATGTACAGTTGGCCGTACAGTTCATACGGCCAAGCAGTACAGCTGTACAGCAGGCCATACTTCTCAGGCAGGTCTTTCCACTCAATTCAGGGTGATTTTGGTTACCGTGCAGTTGTTGTTTTTGGCAACTTGTGGAGGTTTCCTTGAAAGTTTTTCAAAGGAATGAAAAGCTGATTTTTAAGGAGTAATTACCTGTGTATGTGTGAAATTGCTTTTATGCTTTCTCTATTAGATTTCCAGCTATTGTGTGGTTGATGCTATGGTTTAAATTTAATCTTTGCATTAAATAAATTCAGCAATTTACTTGTTTAATTGAGATCCTAAGGACATTAGTCATCTAGGCTTCAAATTTTCACGTGATATCAAAGTTATTTCTATGATCGAGATTCTCACTGATTTGCAACAGTAAATTATTGCAGGGATCAAGGACCAGCAGTTAAAGGGTTTCAAAACTAATTTCCAGATTTTGGAGTTTGTGCAGTAGATCTCAAAGATGGCAACAAACCTTAAGGTTTGATGACAAATTGGATGGTGCCTCGAGTTTCTTATCATGGAAGGTGAGGGTTACACTCTTACCGGCGTAGATCCATCTTAAACCCGGATCTATCAAGCACCAAGGGGGATCCAATTTCTTAAAATGTAAATTTTTTTATTATTTCATTCCATGTCTAGTTTTACATGGTGCATGTAATTGTTTTTTAATTAAGCCAACTTTACTTTTATTATTTCGTTATAATTTTTTTAACTGAGCGGACTTTAATTTTTTTAAATGTAGTTTTATCTAACATAACATAACGCCTCAACATCTCCCCCATACTGGGATGTAGAGCACGTCACTAATCTCGGTGCAACTAGAAGAGAATGATCTCTAGGATGTTGTCAAGGACACTATGACTCCGCCTACAAATCCACAGCACTTGGCAGCTCACAACTAGATGTTGAATTTAAAGCAGCTGCAAGAGCCATTCTCTAGGAGGATGGCAAAGACCCTAGCTGAGATCTAGGGCCCCTAGTACACTCCTGGGCTTCTTGGTCTGGGACCAAACAGTCAAAGCCATGGCAAAAGACCCTTGTAAGGGCCCCCAGTAGATAACCAGGGTTCTTGGTCTGGGACCAAGCAACAAAAAACCCCTGTAAGGGCCCCCAGTAGATAACTGGGATTCTTGGTCTGGGACCAAGCAGCGAAAGACCCTTGTAAGGGCCCCCAGTAGATAACTGGGATTCTTGGTATGGGACCAAGCAGTAAAGACCCTTGAGAGGGCCCCTAGTATATGACTGGGGTTCTTGGTCTAGGACCAAGCAGTTAAGTCCCTAGATATGTCTAGGGCCCCTGGACGTGTTCCAGGGTACCCATGTCTAAGGCATGGGTTGATCCTTGGTCTTGTACCTTGTTGGATAAGACCCAAGATATGTTCTGAGGCAACCTGGTCCTTGATCAAATAGTTGTTGGTGTGTGACCCTCCTGAAGGCGGGCATGACCACATGAGGGATGTATCCCATATGCAGTGATGATAAAGTTGATTGGTCACCTTGAGAAGTATATGGACATGTGTAAACCTCTTCTAAACCCACCACCCTTGGTTTTTGGGCTTAAGTTTGTTTAGGGGTTTGTATTTTGTATTTTGGGGTTAATATATGAAATATTTAATTAATATAAATTATAAATATATTTAATTAATATTTATATTAATTAAATATATTATTTTTAATTATATTTCTTTTATTCTAACCCTTACCCAAAAGTATAAATAAGAACCCATCCCCCTTCACTCTTACACTCACTTATTCTCTCCTCCTAAAGAAAGTGGCGGATTGCTCTCTTGGTCTACAGCCTCCTGGTGACAGTTTGCAGCCTCCTTTTCATCCTACGGCCTCCTTGTGACAGTGCTCAGCCTTGCTTTGATAGCAACTCGACCCTCCTTTTTGTGACGCCCTGGTCCTTGCTTGTTTGCTTGACGTTGTGTGAGTGTTGAGGGTGTGTATGCCTCTGCTAAAGTATTGTTATTGCTGCTCTCCTTGACTGTGACAGCCAGTTGGCCCCCTTTCTTCTACCAGTGATACCCTCCTAGCAGCCTATCGTCCCCTTTCTTAGAACGGATCTGGGATCTGTGAGGCCACGGCATCTTATAGGGATAGTTGTTCATTCACTACAGGCAGTCGTCCCTCCTTCTGGCTATTTATTTATGTGTGAGGGTTTGGGGTTTTTGGTGTGAGGGTTTTATGGTGGTTTGACAGTCAAATACTTCTCTTGTCAGAGATCTGACCCTTGAGGCAGATCCGTGACACATAAGACTTATCTGAGCATATTCTAGTGGCTTATTATCTCTCAGGTGTGCTATGCTCCTCTTCTTCTTACAGAGGTAAGATTATCGAGAGGTAAGTTACTTACAATTCAGATCTCTTTTGTTCGTGCCCAGATTTATTTATTTAGCCTAGATCTATCTAATATGCATGTTCAGCTTTATCTACTCTTTATCTAATTGATGTTTATAATTAGGAGTGACTTCTAGTTCAGATCTGAATATGCATGTTCAGCTTTACTGTTTATCTAACTGTTGTTTATGATTAGAAGTGACTTCTAGTTCAGATCTGAATGTCTTGATCACTCAGAAATTATCTATGGTTCAGATCTACATTGTTGTTCATGTTCAAACCTATTTTTCAGATCTAACACTCTAGCATGCTCTGAATTTGTTTATATCTATCTGTTGTTTATGATCAAAATTAATTTCTAATTCTGATCTAAGTGTTTTGCTCACTCAAAACTGTTTAAGCATTAGATCTATTTGTTGTACTTGTTCAGATCTAATTTTTGGTTCATATCTAACTATTCAGCATGCTTAGAATTTTTGAAGTTTAGACCTGTATAAGTTGAATGTGTTTATGATGATTTTGTCTACAGAATTAAAAAAAAAAAAAAAAAGGTAGATTCTTTGTTATCTTTACCAATTTCTAACATGGTATCAGAGCTTAGGGCATAAAAAGAGCTCAAGAAGTGTGCAGACTTGAGCCTGCGTAGATCCTATTCTTAGAATTTGTTTTACAAATCAAAAGTAAGCAATGTCTTCCTTTGTGAATTTGAGAAAGGGAACAGGGTTTCCATAATGATAAGCTACAAGGTTTATTGTCAACCTTCACTCTCCTTAGCAGTCTTTTCATCCTAGACCTGAAACCTCTTGGGAAAAAGTAATTGTTTAATGCTCAATTATGCCTTTGGAAAAGAATTTGATTTATTGTCATTTCCCTAAATTCTAACTTTTAGAAAATGACTGGAACAGATTGAGCATAAAAAGGAAGTTCAATCTCTCTAATATTAATTGAGCATTGTTAATCAAGGTCCAAGGATGATACCTATATCCACATGCTAAGCATTGTTCTTTCAAAAAAATTGGTGTAGAGACCTCGTCTAGCATGCATCCTAGCCAGCAGAAAGATACTCCTTGGAAACTGCTTCTGCATATCTAAACCTTTGTGTCACTAACAGACTTGAAAAGTTTTGAAGGTTGTTAACTCTACAGTTATTTAGCAAGTGAGATCTGAATGACTGTGGCAAGCTCTACTTGAGTCAAGATTTTTTGACTCTTTAGTTTGGCCTGCTTTATTAAAGTTTAAGCCATTATTATAGATGTTTGCATTTCATTAGATAACAATAGCATAATCCAAGATCACTGAGAAATACACAATCACAAGAGACACAGCATTTATCCTAGGAAACCCTCTAGRGGAAGAAAACCCAGCAAAACTTCCTTAATATAGATAGCCAATACAATGCCAAGAGATCTCTAATGCTAATACAAAAAGTCCTCTCCTAGATATGCGCCACTCTCTCTCTCTCTCCTTTGCCGGTAACATATCAGAACGTGTCTCTCAAACTGAGCAAGTGAGTTATGTCTAAGTGAGGCGCTAGCCTCCTTTATTTATACAAGTTTGGCACATGTGAAGTGTCTCTTCACTGGCAAGGCCGACTTCTCAAACTGGGTGGGTAACCCACCTTTATTATATTTCTGAGTCTCTTTAATAACTGTTGGGGCCGACTTCTTATTCTACCTATTACAATTGTCTTTTGACCAATCCGCAAAAGGGGATTTGGTCCTATTACAATAACCGACATGATCAATCCACAATGGGGATTGATCCTATGAATAATGTGTCAATAATAATAAGAATACTCTTTGCAATTACAATATTTCAACATGCTTTAACAAAGCCCTTTCACCAAACCTTGTTTCTCTCAGTTGGGACTACCTCTATGACAAGAAGATATCCATTACACATTTTATTTTGGACTGATTAATGTTGAGAGGATAATGAAAGACTATCTTGTTTAATGTCTTGTACAAGTTTGGGTGCCAAAGAAAACTTATTTGGATCTTTGGTGGAGTTACCAATACTAATTGGGAGAATTTCCTTGTTAGGAAAATCTGGAGGCTAGGGTCCTTTATCTCTGGTGAATCCTTGGTTTTATAAAAGGGGCGGGGGCTCCTAGTAAATCCTCTCATTTACCCTTGATTATCTATTGATTTTCAAGACTTCTCTCTTCTCCTGTTTGACTGAAAATTAAATGATAACTCTTACCCTCTCTCACTTCTGAGCTAGGCCGAGTTAGTTAAAGATCTGATACAAAATGTTTGGGAATGTAACCATCATCTTGAAGATCACAAGAGATAGGTTTCAACGTTTATAATGTTATTGTTACTAATGCTTGGTAAGTGCTTAGCTTTCATTTTAATAAGCTTTTGGTAAATTACAATGGCTTTGACAGAATCACTGGTAAAGGAATTTTAATGGGAAACTGTGTAACTTCAATAAATGACAGCACTTTATACACTTAATGGTCATCCATATGTTTTGTACTACAAAGAGTACACGAGCTTTAAAGTTAACCACAATACATTAAGTGGTGGAAACTTGGAAATGACTTTGGTATTTGGCTTTGAGGAAAACATGTGTGGGCTGACTTTTGTAAGAACTTAATTTGGACAATGCAGTCTATGGTCTCATTCTTTAAGACGTATTGTTTGCATATGGATGAATGATGTTTTATCCACAAGATAGTAGGATAACCACTTAAGGATATGGAATTACTTGAACTAACAGATTTATATCAAACATCTGCATACACAAAAGAAGTCCTAGATAACTTGAGTTGGTAACAGGCTGCAAAGTTCAAGTATGTCTTCAGCCTAAGCAAGTTTCATGGATACTCCATTTACATTTGTTCTTGTGACTACAAATGACAACAAGAGAGATATGTTTACCTTAATGTCATCTTTATGTATCCATGTCTCAATGGAATACTGTCATAATCTCATGTGTATTTTTGTTATATGACCAAGGAAGCGGTGATCTCAACACATACTTATTTTTTATGTAAGCTAGGTCTTTCTCCCTGGTTTAGAAACCTAGCTGTCTATTGGTCTTTTATCTCTGATATGAAAGACAACATGTAACCTTGGGTTATTTCCTTGGTTAAAGAGTCCAACAAATTATCTTGGTAATTGGGGTATTTTTCTTTGTTTTGGGAACCCTACAAATATCTCTTTTCGAGAGTCCTTAGATTGTAATTGAGCCATTATCCTTGGCACAGGAGCTCAAGAAGTTTGACTCGGCTTTTTATATTAAACTTGGTATTGGCACCAAGAACATCTTGAAGAGATATGACACTAGAACAGAGTCAAAAGATCTTATAGGTTCAGAGGGAGCCAGTTTGCACATGACAGGGAGGCAGACATTTTATGAGACTCGGAGGGAGCAGTCCCTGCATATGAGTTAGTCCATGACCTACAGCAGAGATGGCAGCTTAGTAGAGTCAAGGGATACTTTCGGTTTCTTTTAAAAAAAATTCTATTAAAAGGAAACCAGTCTGGTGCCGGGAAATACTAAAGGAAGCAAAAAAGCATTCAACACCTAAGGGCACTTTCAAAGAAAGCAAGAAACCAGATAAGTACTCCGGCCTTATAGCTAAATTGAATCTTGTGATTGATTCAAAACCTTCCACATTTGAAGTGTGGGAAGATGCTATGATAGAAGAATATTGAATCAATTGTGAAAAATGATGTATGGGCAGTGTTTCAAGACCTCGTGACAAATCAATGGTAACCTCCAATGGCCTTATAAGATGAAGCCTACAACAGATGGCTATATTGAGGTTAAATTTGTGACTCCTGATTTCTCTCAGAAAGAAGGGATTATCTATGACAAGATCCTTACTTCCATCAAGATCTTTTGTCGCAGTTTTTTTTTAAACTTCATCTAATAGATGTTAAGATTTCTTCTTAACAGTGAAGTTAAGCAAAAGGCTATCCATGGGAAAGAATCCCATGGATTATAACAAGCTTCGAGAGCTTGGTATGAAAGTATTGACAGTCTCTCTACAGAGTCTTGAGTTCACCAATAAAGATTGTCCAAAATCTTCATGTTATCTTAGGATGATTTGTTCCTTACAGGAAAGGATATTTTTTTATAGCTCAGACTGAGAGGGAGCTCCTCAGCAGAAGTTGAAATGAAAGACTTGGGTCTCTTACATTACTTTCTGAGCTTAGAGGTATGGCAGAAACCGGGTGAGATGTTTCTCTCACAAGAGAAAATATGCAGCTAATGTGCTCCGCTATTTTGGCATGATGAACTATAAATCCATAACCACACAAATTATCTCTAACCTAAAGAAACTACAAGATCAGGTTACTGTTTCAGAACCTGAAGACCCCACTATATCGACAGATCATTGGGTTATTGATGTACCTCGTACATACTAAATCGAACATTTGTTATGCGGAAAATGCCCTCAGCCAATTCATGTGTATATATACATATGATTGTTGTTAAGCATATTCTGAGATATGTTCGGGGAACTATAGCTTTTGGTCTCAGATACACTTCCAGTAGAGGTGTAATGCTTCATGAATTACAGATTCAGATTGGATGGGCAGTACAGTGGATCGGAAGAGCACTTCCGGATATTGTTTCAGTTTGGGTTCAGCGATGATTTCCTGGTCCAACAGGAAACAAGGCTCCATAGCCCAGAGCACTACAGAAGCAGAATACATCGCTGCAAGTGCTGCTAGCAGAGAAGCAGTGTGGCTTAGGAAGCTACTTTCAGACTTGTTCAGTGCAGAGCTAGAACCCACAGTCATTCACTGTGACAACCAGAGTTTGTATAAAGCTCTCCGAGAATCCAGTGTTTCACGACAGGTCAAAAGTTAAAACACATTGAGATGAGAGATCACTATGTCCAGGACATGGTGCAGAAGAACATTCTCAGTATTCAGTATGTTCCGACGCAGAACAGACGGCAGATATTTTGACCAAGCCATTATCCCTGACAAAGTTTGCATACTTTCGTGACAAGCTTGGTGTAGCTGAGAATGCCTCTCTTGCTAAAGGAGTGTTGAATTTAAAGCAGCTGCAAGAGCCATTCTCCGGGAGGATGGCAAAGACCCTAGCTGAGATCTAGGGCCCCCAGTGCACTCCTGGGGTTCTTGGTCTGGGACCAAACAATCAAAGCCATGGCAAAAGACCCTTGTAAGGGCCCCCAGTAGATAACCGGGGTTCTTGCTCTGGGACCAAGCAACAAAAGACCCTTGTAAGGGCCCCCAGTAGATAACTGGGGTTCTTGGTCTGGGACCAAGCAGCAAAAGACCTTGTAAGGGCCCCCGGTAGATAACTGGGGTTCTTGGTCTGGGACCAAGCAGTAAAGACCCTTGAGAGGGCCCCTAGTATATGACTGGGGTTCTTGGTCTGAGACCAAGCAGTTAAGTCACTAGATATGTCTAGGGCCCCTGGACGTGTTCCAGGGTACCCATGTCTAAGGCATGGGTTGATCCTTGGTCTTGTACCTTAGTGGATAAGACCCCAGAAATGTTCTGAGGCAACCTGGTCCTTGATCAAATAGTTGTTGGTGTGTGACCCTCCTGAAGGCGGGCATGACCACATGAGGGATGTATCCCATATGCAGTGATGATAAAGTTGATTGGTCACCTTGAGAAGTATATGGACATGTGTAAACCTCTCCTAAACCCACCACCCTCCGTTTTTGGGCTTAAGTTTGTTTAGGGGTTTGTATTTTGTATTTTGGGGTTAATATAAGAAATATTTAATTAATATAAATTATAAATATATTTAATTAATATTTATATTAATTAAAAATATTTTTTTTAATTATATTTTTTTTATTCTAACCCTTACCCAAAAGTATAAATAAGAACCCCTCCCCCTTCACTCTTACACTCACTTATTCTCTCCTCCTAAAGAAAGTGGCGGATTGCTCTCTTGGTCTGCGGCCTCCTGGTGACAGTTTGCAGCCTCCTTTTCATCCTACTGCCTCCTTGTGACAGTGCTCATCCTTCCTTTGACAGCAGCTCGGCCCTCCTTTTTGTGACAGCCTGGTCCTTACTTGTTTGCTTGATGTTGTGTGAGTGTTGAGGGTGTGTATGCCTCTGCTGAAGTATTGCTATTGCTGCTCTCCTTGACTGTGACAGCCAGTCGGCCCCCTTTCTTCTACCAGTGATACCCTCCTAGAAGCCTGTCGTCCCCTTTCTTAGAACAGATCTGGGATCTGTGAGGCCACGGCATCTTATAGGGATAGTTGTTCATTCACTACAGGCAGTCGTCCCTCCTTCTTCTGGCTGTTTATTTCTGTGTGAGGGTTTGGGGTTTTTGGTGTGAGGGTTTTATGGTGGTTTGACAGTCAAATACTTCTCTTGTCAGAGATCTTACCCTTGAGGCAGATCCATCACACATAAGACTTATCTGAGCATATTCTAGTGGCTTATTATCTCTCAGGTGTGCTATGATCCTCTTCTTCTTACAGAGGTAAGATTATCAAGAGGTAAGTTACTTACAGTTCAGATCTCTTTTGTTCATGCCCAGATTTATTTATTTAGCCTAGATCTATCTAATATGCATGTTCAGCTTTATCTACTGTTTATCTAACTGATGTTTATAATTAGGAGTGACTTCTAGTTCAGATCTGAATATGCATGTTCAGCTTTACTATTTATCTAACTGTTGTTTATGACTAGAAGTGACTTCTAGTTCAGATCTGAATGTCTTGATCACTCCGAAATTATCTATGGTTCAGATCTACATTGTTGTTCATGTTCAGACCTATTTTTCAGATCTAACACTCCAGCATGCTCTGAATTTGCTTATATGATCAAAATTAATTTTTAATTCTGATCTGAGTGTTTTACTCACTCAAAACTGTTTAAGCATTAGACCTACTTGTTGTACTTGTTCAGATCTAATTTTTGGTTCATATCTAACTATTCAGCATGCTTAGAATTTTTTAAGCTTAGATCTGTATAAGTTGAATGTGTTTATGATGATTTTGTCTACAGAATTTAAAAAAAAAAAAAATTGTACTTGTTCAGATCTAATTTTTGGTTCATATCTAAGTATTCAGCATGCTTAGAATTTTTGAAGTTTATATCTGTATAAGTTGAATGTGTTTATGATGATTTTGTCTACAGAATTTAAAAAAAAAAAGTAGATTCTTGTTATCTTTACCAATTTCTAACACTAGAGAGAAGTGAAGGCCAAGCGGATGATCTTGGATGCCATAAAGGATCATTTGATCCCTCATATATCCGAAAGAAGACAGCAAAGGAGATATTCGACACCTTGGTAAGTCTCCACCAAAGTGAGAACCTATGAAACATGACATGTCCAAAATGGTCATCGTGTCGCATATCCGGAGTGGGGATGCGGATTCGTGCAGATTCGTGTCCAACACGAATTTGGTTCATGTCCTTGGCACATGACACACCCCAAATTCGTGTTAGACATGAATCTCGCACGTGTCGCTATTTAGGGACACCTGTCACAGAGTTTGGGAGGCCCGTGCCCTCTAAAAAGCAGTTTTCACTTTGTTTTTCATTGTTTGTTGAACAGGTTGGGGCTGTGGACGATTTTGGTGAGCTGATAAGAGGGTTTTGTGCAGGTTTGACTCCATTCCAAGCATTGCCAAGTGGATTTGAGGACCATATTGCAAGTTTTTTCCTACAACAGTTATTACAGCAGTGATATTTCTTCCTCCTTCAACAGAAATAATGGCTCAATCATCAAAGACAGCGGGAAAATGGCAAAAGAAAGAGAAGAGTCTCAATGTTAGTGTTGCCCCTCCTGCAACTTCAGCACCCTCCTTTAGTGTCCCATCTGTTGCAAGTGGAGCTGAAGTGAAGCTTCTAATGATGGAAAAATTACTACTGCAGCAAAACAGCAGGGTCAAGACAACAAATATCCATTGCGGAAATATGTTACAAGGAAACAAGGAGATGGGGCCAAGGCAAAGGGGGGAAGGAATGTTTTGTGGACATGTGGCTTTTACCATAATGAATTTACAAGCACCTATTACCGAGTTAAAGGCCATTTGTTGGGGCTGCCTTGTGGACTTGGAGCATGTAAATCAGTGAGTCCATCCAAAAGAAGAGAAATGGAAAAAGAGGAGGTTGTTGGCTTGTGAAAGGTGGCAACAACATCCAAGAAAAGCCAAAATGATGATCATCTTCCATCCTTGAAGAAGCCATCTAGCAATTTTAAATTTGGGAGTGGGAGTGCAACTCAACAAGCAAAATAGAGGGGGGCAGCTGGTCCAATGGAAAAGATATTTCAGCGAGAGAAGCAAGAAGAGGTTGATCTTACCATTGGTTTATTTTTCTATCTCAACTTCATTTCCTTCAATATTGCACGGTCTCCTTTGTTTCTTGAGATGTGTAGAGCTCTAATTGATCAGGCTCCAATCGAATATGTGCCTCCTAATTCAAAGAAGCTTAGAACCACATTGTTGATTAAGGCAAAGAAGGAGGTGGATAAAATCCTACAGCCTATCAAATCAGCATGGCCCTCAACAGGTGTTAGTATTGTTTTCAATGGTTGGACAGATGCAGCACGCCATCCACTCATCAATTTCATAGTGTCTTCCCCAAATGGAGTACTTTTTTTTTAAAGCGGTGGATGCTCTTGGAAAATACAAGGATGCACAATATATGGGTGAGTTGTTCATTAAGGTTATTGAAGATGTAGGTGTTGATTCTTGTGTGAAAATTATTACAGATAATGCACCTGTTTGCAAGGCTACTGGCATGATTGTGCATTGTCCATTCTTTGAACTTAGCACTTAAATATATTGCTGCGGAAGTGACATGGATGGGAAGTCTTATTGAGGATGCACGCCATATCCGCAATTTTGTACAAAACCATACCAATGCCCTCACAATCTACAAAGCATACACATCTATCATTGTTGGAGATTGCAGATACTCGGTTTGCCTCCTCATTCATCATGCTTAAGAGGTTGAGGGAGGTCAAGAGCACTCTTGGGTCCGTGGTTATTTCAGACTATTGGTCTTTTTGGAGAAATACAGATCAAACTTCTTCAAAAAGGGTCAAGGATACAATGTTAAATGATGGTTGGTGGGAGAGGGTAGATCTTACCTTTAAGATCATGGACCCTATCATCTCTTTGTTGCGGTTTGCAGACACGGACAAGCCCATCCTAGGAGAGGTTTATGAGGGGTGGGATTCCATGATTGAGTCCGTGAAGACCATTGTTTTAGAGCATGAGTGCCCCGAGTATGGGACATTAGCAAAGACCTTATTCACTACCATACAAGATATTCTTATCAACATGTGGGATAAGAATTGCACACCTTTGCACTACTTGGCTCACTCATTGAATCCCAAATACTATACTAATGATTGGCTCAATTGTGGGCCTTCACGTAGATTCCCTCTTCACGTGGACAGTGAGATTTTACAGGGGAGGAAGGATGCATTTAGACGGATATTTCAGGATAGAGCATACCTTGATGAGGTGGAGGAGGGCTTCATAGAGTTTTCCACTGGCACTGGGAGATTTGGAGGCTATGATGTGCTCAAAGATAGGGGGGGCTAAAAAGCCCTATGCTTGGTGGGTATCTCATGGGGCAACATGCCTTCTTCTATAGCAGTTAGCCATAAGGTTCCTCTCTCAAGTTACTTCATCCTCTTGTTGCGAAAGGAATTGGAGCACATGTGGGAATTTGTACAGTTTGAAGAAGAGTGGGCTTGAGCAGTCCAAGGCAGAGACAATGGTGTATGTGCAAAGCAATCTTCGTCTTATTTACAGGTAGAGAGAAGAGTGGGTGAAGGGAAAGATGTAATGTCCCTTTCCAATTAAGAGCTCCAGAGATGAGGCTTAATGATCTAAACCGCCCCGTTAGACTATAGTCAAGGCCAAAGAGGGGTAAACAAGGTTACTAGAGGTCACTCCAGTCACAAGTGTTATATTCGGAAAGTAACATTGAGCTAAAAAGGGTTAAAAGCGCTTTTAAGTCATTATGAGCTAAAAATAGAAGTCAATAGTGAATTAGGGTTTCAGCAGTGATTTAGGGTTTTGGAAGTCAACAGTGAATTAGGGTTTCAACATGATTTAGGGTTTTGGAAAGCTATAAAGGAAGGGTCAGTGACCTAATTCATCATTATGCAGATTATGACTTGTCATTGAGGAGAAGAGGCGCATCTCAAGAGAGATAGTTCACTGTATTCCAGGAGGAAGACACCAGTTGGCTGATTTCGGTGTTGAAAGACACACCCTAGTCACCGAGAAGATCATCCAGGTCTTCCATCATTCTTCATTGATTCCGCAGTGCTCCC
>JZKD02S1939544.1:133652-159148 GCA_000966675.3 Picea glauca
TATATATATATATATATATATATATATATATATATATATATATATATATATATAAACGTGTCCTTTGTGTCCCGTGTCATCGTTTCAGGTGACTTAGGTGAGAACATAAACAGGAAAATGATATTGTGGAAAAAACTCAGATCCATAGAGATGACCAAATCAGACACAATCACCAGTTACATTATGAAGGTCACACAAGTTCTGAATCAGCTTGCAACAGTTGGGGAGAAGATTGCAAATGCAGAGCTAGTAAACATGGCACTAAATGGATTCCCAACTTCATGAAAACCATTTTTCAAAGGTATTTACACTCAGGATAACCTTCCTTTGAGAGGCTTTGGGATAACTGCATCTAGAAGGAGACTCGAATGGAATCAAAGGCTGGCAAGAAGGGTGGTGATGAGAACCTATTTGGTTAGTGAAATAAGGGCGGAGGTAAAGGACCCAACAAGGGTCGGGTAAAGAGTGAGAAGTCAACCTCACATCCAGGAAAGAAGGACTTGAGTAAAATCAAGTGCTTCGATTGTCATAAGTGTGGTCATTATGCATCACAGTGTCCAGAAGAGAAGAAGGGTAAAGGAAAGGAACAACAGATGCAGGTAGCAGCCTCTGCAAAAACTCAAATGAATGAGTTTGTTGCCGAGTTCGAGAAGGATTTCTTGTTGCTATCTTTCCTTTCTACAAACATGATTCTAAGGAATGCGTGGTATGTGGACAATGGGGCATCTCAACATATGACATCAGCCCGACAATTGTTTTCTAGTCTGAAGAAGCAAGACTCGAGAGTACAGGTTGAGCTTGGCAAAGATGCCAAGTACCCGGTAGCAAGAGTTGGAACTATTCCCTTCCAACTTGAGTCGGGTAATTCTCTAGAATTTGACGATGTCTTGCTTATACCAGGGCCAAAGAAATTTTCTTTCAGTTTCAGTTATGGAAGATAAGGGCTTTGTGATGGAGTTCAAAAACCAGCAAGACTTCATTAAACCAAAGGAATCTAACCCAGATACAAGTCAAGTAATAGGGGTTAGAGAGGGTAATTTGTACAAGTTACAAGGTGAACCTATTTGAGCATTGGTGCATAACAGTTACAACTTGTGTGACTTGTGGCACAAGAGAATGGGGCACCTACATCACAGGGCATTGCCTATTCTAAGGGAGATAGTCACGGGTCTTCCAAAGTTCAGTATTGAGCAGCATTGTGTATGCAGAGGGTGCACGCATGGAAAGTATGCCAACGTTGCTTTCCCAAGCAGCGAGCATAGGTCTAAGGGGATTCTAAACCTAGTACATTTGGATGTTTGTGGACCAATGTTAGTATCATCAATAACAGGAAGCATGTATTATCTTTTCTTTATTAATGATTTCTCTCGCAAGACTTGGATCTACTTCTTAAAGAGCAAGGATGAGGTCTTTAGCAGGTTTCAAGAGTTCAAAGCTCTAGTTGAAAACCAACAGGGAAGAAGATCAAAGTCTTGAGATTGGACAATGGAGGAGAGTATACCTCCAAGGAGTTCAAGGGTTTCTACATGGAGGGAATCAAGAGGGAGTTGATTGTTCCGTACAACCCATGGAAAAATAGAGTTGCAAAGCAAAAGAATCGATCCATTATAGGAGTTGCTAAGGCCATGATGCATGACCAGAACTTGTTGATGTTTCTTTGGGCAAGGGCATGCAACACAACAGTCTACATCCAGAACAAGTGTCCTCATAGGATCTTGGAGGACAAGACACTAGGAGGCGTTCACTGGTGTGAAGCTATAGGTAAGTCATTTTTGCATCTTTGTTTGTCCAATTTATATCCATGTATCGGTAGAGAAAAGGACCAAAAGATTACAAGGTCTACAAAGGATTACAATGAGACTTCAAAGGATTACAAGGTCTATATTCCAGAACAGAGGAAGACAATACTAAGTTGGGATGTAAATTTTGAGGAAGACTTTACATCCAAGAAGTCCCGTGAGCCTATTCCATTAACAGAGGAGTTTTGAAAGTTGAGCCAAGGTCACCAATGATTTCCAAGGTAGTAGAGTAGCCTTTAGGTGAAGAGGGGGAGATAGGAGCCCTTTCCACTTCTGTAAGGAGACCTCAATCGTTCACTCAGACATTGAGGGATGCTCAGGAGCATGTTGAGACTCCTAGGAGCACATCTAGAGAGAGCAGACCTCCAAAGAAGTTTCTAGACTATATGGCATTGATAAACAACATCCTAGATTATGAGCCTTCCAGTTTTTAGGAGGCAACAAACCAACAGGTTTGGTGGGATGCCATGGTGGAGTACACCTCCATCATGAAGAATGATGTTTGGGACATAGTGCCAAGACCGGAAGGGAAGTTAGTTGTGAGTTCCAGGTGGCTCTACAACATCAAGCATGCTACAGATGGCAGCAGCATTGAGAAATTCAAAGTGAGGTTTGTAGCAAGAGGGTTCTCCCAGAGAGAGGGAGTGGACTACAACGAGACATTTTCTTCAGTCGCCAAGTACACTTACATTAGTGTAGCTATGTCCTTGTTTTCATTTATGGGATACAAGATACATCAGATGGATGTGAAGACGGCTTCCTTGATGGGATCATTGAAGAAGAAGTATACATAGAGCAACCTTAAAGCTTTGAAGTAAAGGAGTCACACGTGTGCAGGCTTAAGAAAGCCTTGTATGGACTCAAGTAGGCACCGAGAGTATTGTATTCCAGGATATATGGATATTTGCAAAGTATGGACTTCACCAAAAGCGAAGCAGATTCTAACTTATATTATATATTTGTTGAGACTGATCTACTCATTTTGGTGTTTTATGTAGATGACTTGTTTCTGACAGATGCAGAGAAGTTCATTGCAAGGTGCAAAGCAGATATGGCAATTGAGTTTGAGATGAAGGACATTTGTATGATGCATTACTTCTTAGGTTTGGCAGAGACCAAGGGAGATTTTCCTTGGGTAGGGTAAGTATGAAATTCAGATCCTGAAGAGGTTTCAAATGGAGGACTGCAAACCTATGGCCACACCCATGATCATTAATCTGAAGAAGTTGACAATTTCAGATTCAGAGTTGGTGGATCCCACGTTGTATAGGCAGCTGAAAGATTCTTTCATGTATTTGGTCAACACCGGGCCAAATATATGTTTTGCAGTGAACACCTTGAGTTAGTTCATGGTGGGGCCAAGGCAAAAGCATTGGGTAGCAACAAAAAATGTGCTTAGTTATTTGAGGGGCATAATGGAGATAGTGAAGTGAAGTTGCAAGGGTATTCAGACTCTGATTAGGCAGGCAATGTAGCAGACAGGAAGAGCACCTCAGAGTGTTGCATTAGCTTGGGATCAACGACGATATCCCAGTTCAACAGAAAGCAGACTTCCATGGCACTTAGCTCAACAGAAGCAGAGTACATGGCAGTCAGCACTGCTAGTTGTGAGGCCATCTAGCTTCGCAAGTTACTTGCAGGATTGGTTGATCAAGAGTTGGATCCCACGGTCATTTACTGTGATAATCAAAGTTGTATCAAACTCTCTAATAATCCAATGTTTCATGTCAAGTCCAAGCATATAGAGATCAGATATCACTTTATAAGAGACATGGTTAAGAAGGGAGAAGTGAAGCTCCAGTATATTCACGGATCAGCAAGTAACTGATATTCTGACCAAGCCCTTGACAAAAGGGAAATTTCAACCATTCAGAGACAAACTTGGATTGGTGCAAAATTCCTTCCTTGCTAAAAGGGAGTGTTGAGAAATTCCTTCCTTGTTCTACACAGGTTCAGTGTGAACGTGCGAGAACTGGTTCAAGATATTTCTATTTTCGAAAAGCAGTTCTATTTTCAAAAAGTATTCTATTTTGTAATTCACTTTAGTAAAAAAAAAGTGAAAAGTCTTATATTTAGTAGTTGAGTCTATCTCATGCATGCATGCATAGTGTAGGAATAATCTCAAAAATAGATTAGGGTTTAGGTCACACCTAAAAGTAAAAAGAGATGTGAAGATAGAGGATTCACACACAGTATCACAGTATCACAGTTGAGCAGGTTGAGCGACCGAGAGAGAGAACAGGGATTCAAGCAAAGGTGAATCCAAGCTGCAGGCAGTTCCGTACATGTTGCTGTACAATTCCATACAATTGTATGGATCAGTTCCATAGAATCATACGGAAGTTCGTACAGTCGTATGGTTCAGTTCCATACATTCGTACAGACAGGTTCATACAGCCCATACAGTCAGCCATACGTTCTGTAGATCCATACAGCAGCCTGTACTTCTCAAGTAGGTTGTTCCGCTCAGTGCAGGGCGATTTCAGTAACAGTGCAACTGTTGTTTTTGGCAGCTTGTGGAGGTTTCCTTGTAAGTTTTTCGAAGGAACGAAAAGATGATTTTGAAGGAGTAATTACCTGTTTATGTATGAAATTGATTTTATGCTTCCGTTATTTGATTTCCAGCTATTGTGTGATTGATGCTATGCCATATGGTCTGAATTTAATTTATGCATTAATTAAATTCAGCAATTTACTTGTTTACTTGAGATCATAATGACATTAGTCATCTAGGATTGGAATTTTCACATTAAGAAGATGGGGTTCTTAGCAGTTCTTGCCTCTAGGCATCATGAAATGCAATAGCAATAACTTATCATTTTCCCTCATTTTTCCAGAATAACTAAGTTCCTGTTTTTACCAGTTTCATCCCGGAATTGCAGACCTCATAGAAACTGTTACACAATTTACTGTCAAAAAAATAGATTGAAAATCCTGAGAAAGAACCAGAGTTTATGTCATCAAAGTGTGCCACTGTGCCCACTGTCAACACACTTTAATTTCACTCTCCCCCATGCAAACCTGACTTTTTGATATCTGACGAATGCAATTCAAAAAAATTAAGTTCCCATACCAGTTTTGGGTTTGTTTTGGACATTTAAATCAGTCCAGAACATAGCATCTATTACAACTTACTGTTAAAAGTTAAAACACCATATTGAAGACATCCAAGTGTGTTGAAACTTGAGACACTCTGATTTCCTTCTCTCCCATGAAAACCAGACTTTATGATACTTAATGAATAGAATTTCATGAACAATAGAAGATTTATCATTTTCTCTCCTCCCACTTTTATTCCAAATATTTCTTCTTGGTCTTTGTGTTGAAACTTGAGACATGGTCCGGGCAACAATAAAAGGTATAGCTCCTTCGGTTATTTAACTTTATTGTCCATGATGAAAGTGAGGTCACAATAAGGAATGAATCTCATACACACTAGATTCCATTGAAGATTTATAGCAATAGCTGCCTCAGTGTCAGGAATTACCAGATGCTGGGACATCAAGAATAAGCTTGTTTCACTTATATATCTGAAACCCCAGGTCTATATGCCCTTGATTGGTGCCAATTCAAAGTCCTTCAGTTCAACCTTATCCAACCTTTGGGCACTCTAGCCTCAGTCGGGATTGATCAAAAGAACGTTCTACTTCTGGTGCACCTCAAGATAGAAAACTTACTTTGCTTCTGATAGAATTCAGGAAATTTCTCATAGAAGGGTATCTTTATCCGAAATGTTTTTTTTAACAAACAAAACAGCCTGAAAGTGGTAAATTTAATTTAATCACACCACACAAAGTTGCTACACAGAAAAATGAACTCTCCACGGTCCAAAGCTCAAATCCAACCTGAAAATACAGGATCCCCGCGTATTCTCTATATTTGTAGGCTCTACTTTGCAGTTACATTTATTAAATTCTAAGACACTGCTTTGACAAAGAAAAACGAACTCTTGACAGCACACATCTCGTGGCTTGCTTGTCTTGTAAGAGGTTTGTATCCCTGCCTATTCTCTACCTTAGTAGGCTTAATTTCAAAACTCTATCTGGGACGATATGAAATCTACATCCTAGCTCTTTACTCTCTCTTTGCATGAATGTGAAACAATATTTTAAAAAAATGCATGTGTATAACTTGGAGATAACTAAAAGAAGAATATTGTGTGCCTATTTCATCTGATAAATCAAAATGTCAGTCAGATTAAGGATCAGGTAAAGATCCCTGACTTCAAATATAGTTATAAAACAACTTCAAATATAGGATTCTCAAAGCCAAGCAAACTCTAGTAAACAGGAGTACAGGCAATAAATGAAAAGTCCAGGATGGGTAAGTTCCACAATTTGAACTGTAACTAAAAACCAAAATATGGCTTTTCTGAGCTCTTCAAAGGACCATGGGACAAGAGAATAGAAATGTTAAAATGTATAAGCACAGTTAAGGGTCAAACAGAGTAACATCTGACAATTTCTCTCGATCTCCCTCCAAACACCGTGTGATGGTAAACTTCTAAACTGGCTTTTACATAATATCTGAACAAAGATCCTACTTGCAAGTATGATTGCCCATAATAGATACTACTAAATTAGGTTCAACCTATTACTAATTGTTTCAACTGAAAGGAAACAAAGAACTTGAAATACAAGATGAGAAAAACATAGGTTTACCATGTGGAACCATTACTGAGCCATAAAGAATGTAGGACAGAAGCATACCTTGTGAAACATGATCAGGTTCAGCCTTACAACTGTCTGGCTCAGGATGTTTTGCACTTACATCTTCACTCTGGGTATTCTCTTCTGATGTGGCCAAAGTAGAAGGCTCTATCAGCATCTCTGAATTACTCTGATCAACAAGGGAAGGTGTAGCTTCAGACTGACAGCTCCTGTCACTTTCTTGCAAGGCATCTACCACATTTTCTTGACTATTACTGTCATCGTTTGAGATAACCGCATCAGATGAGATCTGCATAGAGCTATCATTTATAACCAACAGCAAATCACAACCATTTTCTGCTCTTTCTCTATCCTGTTCAGGAGGCTGTGGAACTGCCTGCTTTGAATCTATGAATGCATTCTCTCTTGCTTGTTCAGAATAGGAATGTCCATTCTGGGACAAAGCACAATTTTCAGTACAAGCATGTCTCTGGTCGTGTGCTTCCAAGATTAAATTGACATCAGATTGACGGTATTGTATATTGTCCACATTCACATCCATTTCAGTAGATAGAGGGTTATCATGCAAAGATGAAACTGACTCCAGTGAAAGAAAATTGAGATCTCTTCCTTTTAGGTTCTCTGAACCTCCAGTTTGATTTCCACGTGTTCTATCTTCAGCTGCAGATGTAGCATGGTCTGAAGCACCAGATTGCATGACATTTGTACTTTCAAAAACATCTACAAAGGAATCAATGCCAACTTCCATAGCACAATCCTCAATACGAACTGGAGATTGGATTGTGTCACTCTGCGCTTTTGTAGTTGGGGTAAAAATACCACTTGGCACTTTGAAAGTAGAGTTAATTACAAAGTTGTCTATATCCAGTCTCCTACTGCTTGACTGACGCAATACCCTAGCCTCTGTCTGTTTTGTTAAGGCTCCATCAGTACAGTGAGAAGTCGAGGCATTCTCTTCATACCTTAAGCTCTTCAAATCGTTTAAGGATCGTCTAAGTTGAGAACTAGCCTCTGGTAAATCAGTGGCATTGACAACCTTTGCATGCACAATCGGCCACTTGCAACTGTTTGTCCTGTTTAAAAGATTAACAGAAGATGTGGACCCGTGTGATGGTACACCTGTGATATACCTAGTATCATCTCTACTCTGGAAATTCATAGAACTCTCATTCCCTTTTAATTTAGACATATTGTCCTGCTGGTTAGTCTCTCTTGACTTGTATACAGCAGTTTGTTTTCCAATTCCCACAGCAGATTCTGCAAGGTTGCTGTCCTGCATGCACCTTGACTCACACTCTACTAATCGTTGTATTGAAACTGAACCGCTTTGAATAGCTTGTTTTTCTGTAGATTTTGGTTGATCCACTGGAACTGAACCGGTTTGAATGTCTTGTTTTTCAGTAGATTTAGACATAAACATGTTTTGAATTGAGCTACAGTTGAGTTTCTGCTTGTTTTCAATTTCCAAGTCACTTAGCAGAACAGCCTGAAGATATTCCCAGGTGCCATCACTATTGTTGTTGGGACTGGGATTGTTTGCTGGCAAATCCTCATGAATATCCACAAAAGAGCTATCTGCTGAGTAATCATTGCCAATTAGGGGGGCTTCTTTTCTTCGAGAATCTGAATCAACGACCCTGACTTCAACCATGCCAGCCAAAGGATCATTAAGCTGAGTGTAGCTAACATCAACATTTTGACAGTAGTCAGCACTACTGTCATCCATAACAGTAGCTAGATTGTTTCCACTTATATCTACAAGCACCTTCCCATTGTTCCAAGTATCTGAATTTCCTAACTTTACTTCAGAAATATCAGAATTATCTCGTGCATCAAGGCGGATATCTGTGGTACTTGAGATATTCTCAACACCATTACATTCAGGATCTTCCCGTTGATTCCTGCCACAGCCTAAAGAATTAGCTTGAGCATCTTCGAATTTTACCTCCACCTTATCAATGGCCAAAACTTCCTCTTTAACATGTGGAAACAAGCTTTTGTCACACTCCTTCCCTACATTGTCTTGATCATGATCACTGCCTTCAGTATCAGGTGCAACACTTGCAGCACCCTGCTCAGAGCTTGCATTACTGCTTGTTGTCACTGAAGAATTGATAGAGTATGTCCTACGTTGTGGGCTATTTGCTTTGCTGGCATAAAATGATGTGGCCGGTGCACTTGACAGTAGGGGCCTGAACATGCTTTGAGAATTTCGAAGATCCTGCACAGAAGTACAAATCAAGAAAATTAACATAAATTGAAGCATATAATGTGTAGGACAAATGCCTAAAAATTTACTCAACAGCATAGCATCCTTGTGCATTAAATGCCTATTTCAACTTGCCACAATTCAAACATAAAGCATAAATGAATAAAGCATATCCCTCCCCCAGAAAGGTTGAGAGAAACAAGCTGAATTTCACTATTAACAAAGGTACTTAGAAACAGCTCAACCAAACTCCTCTTCTCAGTCTACAGAAGGCATACTGGTTTTATTTCTATTATAAGCAGAGAACTGTGAACACAGTTTACACCAGGGCCTCAGGCCAAAGGAAAAATGCTCAGAATACCACCAAAGCAAAACAGCACAGCGATGCCTGACCTCTGTACATGAAAGAAAAATATTGAAATAGTAAAATGGTTTGAGAACCAAATAAATGAAAATAGAAGCACGTGCGTGAGATGATAGACCATATATGGGGGAACATAACAATCAGAGAATATACACAAAATTAAAATAGAGGCGGGCAGGTAAAGTATACACCATTACTCTGATACACATTTTACTCCACTGCATATATAAAAGGACTCATCAATGGCACCAAGGATGGCCATTGACTAATAGACACTTGTTAAGCTGGGACACAGTTTTGATGTCAACTGCATTTTAGTGTGTATGTTTGAACTTGAAGCCTCAAAATAAGATCAACACATGTGGAATAACATCCTCAAGCTTTCATTTTACAGGAACCAAGTTGAATGCAAATGCATGAAAGGACCAGAGTTAAGAGATAACAAAATATTGATGTGTCAAACGGTGAATATGGAAACCCATTCAAGTAGAGCTTACAACATGACTGCAAGCTTAAAAAACCATCACTCCAAGATAGGAGGCATACCATTTGGCGCAATGCAGAGTCAAAGGATCTCTTTGGCACGGAGCTCGGTGAAATATTAATTGTCGATGTTGATCTTGTGGGTTTTTTGGAGAAGGTCTGAATTCTGCTATTTGGATATGTTTCCTGTTTTCTTGTTCCTTGCCGATTTACCATGCCTACATTGCTTGTTCTTTTTTTGCCTGAAAATGCAGACTGAATGGAATCCATCTCATCCTCAAATGATGAAACTGCAGATCCCTTACTTTGGGAGCTGAAATGATCACGATCATGGCTGTTCGAAGAGCTTACACTTCTCGAAACTGTTGGGGAAACAGATTGTCGTCTTGATCTATTTCCAGTCTCACTTCCAGGCCTTGAAGCAGGAGACAACCCACGCCCTGATGCAGGAGATGACCCTCTTGTCCGTGATATGGGGCGATCACTTATTGATGTAAGAAGATTTGGAGGCGGCTCTGCTGTGAATCCAGGAATATTTGAATGCCAAGACTGTAACTTTGGGGAGGAGGGCGTAGCACGGTTTGCTTTTCCAGATGAAGATGCACCCCTTCCCACTGAACCACCAGATCCGGGGCTAGATCTTCTAAGTGTTGGAGTTGTGGACCTTATGGATGGTGTGGAAGGCTTGGATGTAGGTGTAGATGGCCTGACTGAAGGTGTTAAAGATCGCAAGGTGGGACTCACACTAGCACTTGGACCTGGGGATGCCCTTCGTCTTGAGAAGGTATTTACACTGCTTGAACAAGATGATGGACTTGATCGACGTGGACTAGCACTGCTTCGAGAAGCCCTAGAAGTAGTCTCTGTCTGAAATAGGGATCATAACAATACAATAAGCACTAAAATATAAATAGTGTTGTATGCAATAACCAGAAAACATCCTCCCATCTGCAACATAAATTGTAACAATACAATAACTGGTAAAGTAAACGCCCTCTCTCTCTATCAGCATATAAAGGGTACCACATCCTCTTGGAAGCCCAAATGCAGATATAAAGGGCACAGCATCCTCTTGGAAGCCCAAATGCCCATATAAAGGGCATCATACCCTGTTGGAAGCCCAAACGCCCTAATCATGGCTACTCCAAAGCTAAATAAACAAAAGCATAAAAACATAGCTTCCCATGATTCATTTCCTTCTCTAGAACAAAAAGCTTACTTAAAACACTCACCCTTGATGCTCTTGAAACAAGAATAGGTTGACTTCGAGGTCTGCCTCTCTGCGAAAGATTAACAGTTGGAGTTTCATCATCCAGAGATGGAAAGAGGGGAGTGTCTGGAGGAGTTAGAAGCCTGTATTAACATTACAAAACAATATCTCGACAAATAAGAAGCACATTTGCTAATTAAGAAGCCATTGTGAAAACAAGAAATAATAAGTAAAAGAAGCGAGTAAAAAGTTAATGCTACTGTGCTTTGCAGCTTCTTATGCACCTATTTGACCTTGGCCCTTGTGTATTTTTCTACTCTTTCATTGCAGAAATGCATCTTTCCTCAATAGATGAATATTAGGCTTTTTAAGTTTCAAGCCCATGTCCATTATTATGATTTTATACACTTTGAACATTAGGACCTTCGAACTAAAAGCTGTTGAAATACTTCATTATAAGTTTATATCAAAGGATTCCACTCTTTAGTGTGTGCATATTAACAGGCATTTCTACTCTTTCATCTCCAAATCACCTTATCCTCTCATTTGACAAGAAGTCTCCACATTTCGCCCAAACCCATTAACGGGCTTTCTACTGTTTCATCTCACGATTGCTTCTGATTACTGTGGAACCATTTGACAACATACAATGATCAACACATTTGAGCATGTAACATGAACTTGTGAGTCTGTGACCTTTATCAAAAAAAAGGATAAAATAAAAGGACTCTCTTCATACATAAATTGCATCTGGAACAAAAGGGATATGAGCTACTAGTGGATGGAACTGCCAACAGTTCGTGAGAATACAAAATTGCATGGAACATTTCTTTTGCACATTAGAACAGACAACCTAGAACCTAAAGCCATCGTTGAATATATCCAGCAGCATAAAATGCAAGCTTTCTATGGCCTTTATGAGCAAATGCTCACCCTGTGAATCTACCAGCGCTCTCTCATCCACTTTTTTGAGGAACAGTTCAGTGAAAACCTCAATCTCAATCTTGTTACACTAGAAATTCATGAGAATGAATCCCAACAACGGAATAATAAAGCCCAATACTTACATTTATTGAAGAACTTGAAACGAAGAAAGGACACTAGTACCATAAAGTTTCAACAAGAATCCAGGCACTTGAAGCAACAAAGCCAAATCGTATAGAGAGAGTCTAACCAGTCATAATCAGTTTTATCGGTGTCATTAGTCAGCAGATCGCTCCTCTCTCTGTGAACTGGAGTTGAGATACTGAGTCTGTAGCCTGAGAAATCCTTCAGTTTTACAGCTGCAACCAAACCATCATGAAATTACCTACACATAATATGATATAACTCAATTCTAGAATATTCACTCGCCTAACTATCAAGCCACATTCATCACAACCCACTAAACAAATGAAGGTCAGAAAAACAAGGTAGGATTACACAAGGATTTGAAAAGTTACATAGAGATTCATCACTGTCATCTCCTGAATGCTGCAAGAAACTATCCTTTTCCCTTGTCTGCATATCCTGAAACAGAGCAAGGTCATCATCCTTATCCCTATCCCTAGCTTGTGGTGTGATCTCCAGACTCCGTCCCCTTTTGTGCCGTTCCACTTGGGGGTCCCTTGCAGGTGAACACCTTAGAGCCGGAGAAGGAGGCATTTTCTCCACACTGTTTCAAAAGTCAGAATATAGCTGGTGAAAGAATTCCTCAAGGCATTTCATGATCAGGAGGTCTAACTCTGCATTGTCTTTGCTTGCAGGCTCTGCAGAAGTTAACTGCGCCCAGTTTGCCTGTCTGTTGAACACAGCAACCGAAAATGGCCGATCAGCTGGGTATGAACACAAGAAGCCCAAAGCTGCCTTTCAACTGCCAGTACTCCCAAAAAGCCCAAAACTGCCTATCCGCTGTATATGACTTCACAACAATTCTAAAACTACCCCATCAAACGCTATTGATTTCACACCAATCATAAGAGTTTGTCATGAGCAGAATGGACCTAAAACTGCCCTTTCAGAATAACCCCAGAAACTGTTCATGAGCTGTACGTGAGCACAAGTACCCCAAAACTGTTAATTATCTCGGCATTCTCACATTGAACCAAAACTAAAACTGCTCATGATTATAAAGAGGCCGAGACTGCCAACCATTCAGATTTACCATCCCTCAAACTGGCAATGAACTTGATATGAGCACAACACCACCAAAACTGCTCAGGCCCGAAAAATGCCTTTCACCTTGATTTGACAAAACGCATCCCAAAACTGCCAATCAACTTGATATGAGCATAAGGGCATCAAAATTGCTAAAGCAGAAAACTAGCCATCCTGTAGATTTGTCGGAGGTGAAGCCCAAAACTGCGTATTAGAACTCACTGCCACCCAAACCGCCAATCAAACTGTACACATTAAGCTTCAAAAAGCTCCAAAACCACTTGTCTTATAGTACGTTACCTATTATGCCTGTTTTATCTTTTGCTTGTCCCCCAACCTAGCTGTATGATATATTCCTCCAGCTACTTCGATTCCCAATCTCATGTAATTTTTGAAGTCTTTTACTTCAAGTGACCTCAAACTGCTCTAAAGAAGCACTCATATACCGCAACTGCATTGACAGATCTAGCCCATTCTGCACTCCTCAAGCTTGGAAATAGCAGATCCAAGCAGATCAAGGGGCGACCTTTCATCTTTCACAACCCATCTCAATCCCCACCTTCCCGAACACTCTCTTCTGTTGTTTTTTATTTTCTTACCGAGCTGTCTACCACAATTTTCACCTTTTCACAGCAACGAAAAGAGGATGGAGAATGAGAATCCTCAAAAGAGTCCAAGTACTTACCTGTTAAGTCTCTGCTGTTTCCCTCATGGAAAAAAATATCATTTGCCCATCCATCTGTTCACCCAACTAAACCCCATAAGCAGCAGCCAGCCAGCCTTCCTTCCAGTGGTCATCATCATCCATCCATAAATGCACACATCCATACACACTTTGTCCTACTATTCCCACGTCATGAAAGTCTGGTCTTCTGCTGATTTTGTTTAATGTTAGATATTAACTCAAACAAAAAACAGCCACTTTTACAGCAATTTGTGAGCCCCGCAACCCAATATAATGCTGCTTTTAACAGGTGTTATAGCAGCTAATCTCTCATCATGATGACCCAATTTATTTATTCCCCTTAACAAAAAGCTTAATGTGCCTCCATATTTCTTTCGTCATGGAGTGGCAATGAACAGGATTCAGTGCCATCTTTTTCAGTGTGAATTCTTTTATTCTTCAGGCCCTATATGCATGCCCGTAGCTTTTAGATTTTTCAATTCTGAGATTGGATTCTCTGGGTCATGGCTCTTAGGATTAGGCTTGTCATTTTATCTATCCCTATCTTGACGGGGACGGACAATGAGAGGGGGCGGGGGTCAAGTTTGGAGGTGTTTCTCTATCTGTCTCATTTGCATTTTTAGACTTTCTATTAAACAGCAAAAGGCAAGGAAACCCATAGATTTGGATATGTATATTGTTATATAATTGTGCTTTTGATTAATTGCAAAGCAAAGGGAAGGTAATGTGAGTTAATATATTAATATTTTATGAGTATAGATAGGGGGATAGCTGTGAGATGGTCCATTTGACCTAATCTACAGCCGTCATTTAACTAAGCACTAAGTAATACATTCTTATTTTAGTGTATATATAAACTATTAATAAATAAAATAGAATAAATGATGATGAATGGTGGGTTAAAAAATAGTTATTTAAAAAATATTTTTTTTTTTATATAATGATGATAAAACATAAGTTTATATGAATGAATAATTTATAGAGTGATTTTCTTAAATATTTTTATTTTTTATTTTTATTTTTTTTTATGAAATAGATAAAAGGTGGGACCAATTTATATTAGTATGCGAGAACTTCTTTATTGTTTCACTTTATTAACTTTGATATTGACAAATCATTCTCGTATGTTTTTTAATGGATACTCTTCAGCTTTCTAAAGGCAATATAAACAAGGATGTTTGTATTAAGATTTACAAAGCTTATCCTTGGTTTACGTGGTCTAAGCCTAGAGAGTTGCTTTCTTCCAAATTTCAGTGCTACTCAAAGTTATATCTTCGGCACATTGATGGGTTCATGCATCCCTTAGGGGTACTCTAGACTCTAGTTATCTTGCAGCTTGGGGGTCCCTCTCACATGGTTCAGAGTTTGCTCCCACCAACTACCCATTGAGATAGATCACCATATTCCTCAAGGGCATCGTATTTGTTAAATCTGCTCCTTAGACCCTCAGACTAAGGACCATTTTGAATCATAATGCTCTCCCTACTACGGAATCAGGGGAATAGTATTTAATCTCTTTAGAGATTCACTTGGTTATGTCCATAGACTCGTGGTTTATGAGGACCAAAGATGCTTATCCCTCTCCCTCTAGGACATGTTCAACCTTCGTCAACAACATACCAGAGGCTAGTGCCCTAAACCAACATGCACCAAGTTTATTACATCTTACTTCTAGTCATTTAACACTTGTATGAAGAGATCTCTTTGCTAGCTTCCAAGCTCAAATGGTAATTTTTCATTTTCTTTCTTTTGAGTTTTCTATTTCTTTTATGTATTCCTTCATATGTGTTTTTGTCTTCTCCTTGTCTTTACATATAGTGTAGTCTAAATATGCTACAATCGGATTTTTTCTAGTCATATTTTTTCGACCATTTTTTCCTAAAATTCGGCTAAAACTTCAGAAAAATGGTTAAAATTGCAAATATTAATTGTTGAGATTGCACAATTAAGATACAACGGGGGGTTTTGAGGGTGTTGAATCCATTTATGCATTCAAAAATACAATTTTAACAATGAAAAAATGCAATTTAACAAAAAATTGTGTAGCTAAATTCCAATAGAAAAAAATCCAAAACATATAACATTTAGACTTTACCTTTACATATTATATTCTTTGTATTATTTGCATTTATATGTACCAACTTTTATTTTTAATGAACATTAATATTTAAATTATATTGTATTACAAACTCTATAAATTTGTTTATTCTATGTGTTGATTCAACAACTAATTTTACTATATAATTAATGAATTTGAAATAATAAAATCTATATAATATTTGAATTTGTTGTGATGAGAGATTTTATTATCATTTTATGTTTTAATTTAAATTTATTAAAGATTCAATATTATTAATATAATTTAATTTTTTTTTTCTAAAAATAGTTAAAGCAAGTTTGGAAAACTCTTTTTAATTTATTATAATATTCATTATTTATGATATAAATAATATAATAGGAAGGTTATACTTTTTCACTTAAATTTTTTATATTTATATTTTAAATATAAAATTTTCATTTTATTTAACTAAATCAATTTATGTTTATATTTTAGATATTTAATTATATTTTTATCCTATATAAAAACATAATCACATTGATGTGGAGTAGAGGGATATTCACTAAAATTTAAAGCATGATTAAGGAGTGTACTAATAATTTTGTCAAGCTTTTGGCTTTGAAGTTGACACTTATTTTGACACGTGAAAAAGGGTTGATAGAATTTAATTATTTGGTGATTTCGTTTTATATATATGAGGAGATTGGTGTTAGAAAAGCAATTTTTCACTTCATGTCATTTCATCATATATTCAAGTGAGAATATTCATGCTAATAGTTTGTTAAAAAGGGTTTAAATTTGAATTTAGATAAATGGTGTTGGCATTTAAGGTTGGAATATTATGTGATTTGCAAGTTAGTAATGTGTATGCGTTTGAATGAGTATATTTTTTTGGGAATCACTGTAATTGATTTGGTAATAACTTAATTAAGTGTGTTTAAGGTTATGGTTGAGTTAGCAAGTTAGTTATGATTATCATGTTTCGCGAAAGATATGGGGAGATGCATGTGGATATGTAACGGGTTGAGATTTTTTAGTAAAGGAAGAGTTCATTATTGTAAGAGAAAGTAAGTTGGAACGGAGTTAGAGTTCCAAGTTTAGTTTTGTAATAGTTTTTTAATACGTCTATTGTTCATATATATAAGATGGGAATGAATGAGAAGAAAGAGATCTTAACGCACAACGCATCTTTATTTTGATTAACTATTGATGGATTATGAATGGGCCTTGGCCTATGTGCATGTAATTGAATTTGAATGATACTAAATTGAATGAATGAAATCTGAATGACTTTCTCTTTGCATTTCATGTGTTATTGTTTGGTTGAATGTATGTTTATGTTCTTCTTTATAGTAATATGGCAATAAGCTATGAATGAATCACTGGGTTATCTCTAGAGGTTTCTTGTATGTGTTGTCCCTTCACACCATGCGCAAGACTAAATATCGGTGTGATTCCCATGGCGTCTCGGGTGAGACCTTCTTTGGTCTTCGACTGAAGATTGAATATGCCAGTGTCTATGAGGTTTTGTTGATAAGAGTTTAACGAACCCTGGGTCTTTAACCCCCCAACGAGAGAAAAGGCCAACAAATGCTTGCTTTCGAAGGAGTTAAATGAACAAATATTTGAATATTTTCATGGTCCTTTCTTTTATTTTTATTTTAATCTTTAAAATATATTGGTTTTCATTGTAATAATTTAATGTAAACTCAAACTTATGAGTGTAATCTTTTTTTTAAATTTCATAATGGACAAGTCTAAACATTTTACGTTTGTTATTTTTTCCAGCAAACATCACTAGAATTTGGCTATGCAATTGTTGGTTAAAGGATAATTTTGCATTACTTAAATTGCATTTTTGTATGCATAAATCGATTTAGCGCCATGAAAAATCTCTAAACCACTTGGATTGAAATCTGCAATTCCACCAATCCTTCTAAATTTCTGACTAAATTTTAAGCAAAACTGGTAGGAAAAATGTACCAAAAAAATTAAAAACATAGAACATTTAAACTATGCATTTTATAATGTCTTAATTAAACTCTATAAAAACTATGCATTTTATAATGTCTTAATTAAACTCTATAAAAATTGTATCTAAATAAAACAATTTGATATTATGTAAAGTAGATATAAATATTCTCAAAGATAATTGATTTTCTTTATATTAATATCATACAATGTTTTTTAATATCTAAAATATTAATCTTTATTTATACTAACAAAATTATAATTTAAAAAAATTACAATTAATAAAAATATTACATTTAAATTTGAAATTATAAATTATAATAATAACAATTTAATTTTAAGGTCGTGACTAAGCTAGACATCAAAATGGTGTATGAGATCTTCTTGTTTGTGAAACAAGGAATCCCTTACAGTTAGCAATTTAATTGTTAAAGTGTACGAAGGTATACATACCTTGCCTCCTCTGGATTTGAATCTATAACCTTTAAAATAAAAACATAATTATTAATCATTAAACTCACACCATATCCATTATCATATCAATTAAATATATATAATAAAAAAATCAAACTCTTAACATTTAATTGTGAAAATATATTATCTATAAATATAAAACACTATTATCTTATTTTTTATATAAGATCATTGGTTTATTATTGAATCCCATCCGATTTATCTTTATGGTCATCATTAAAAAAAAATTAAGAAAATTTATGAGGAGAGGTTTTTCTCATGTTAACGGGAAACATGTTCCATTTCATGGATAACTCATAAAGATTTTGTTCCATTTCATGGTATATGAGAACAAATATCTTATTGAGAAACATCTTTTCATACAAATGTGAAATGGGAACTTAGACCATCCCCGGCTGATGAGCCACTAGATCTAACAATAACGAGCCACGAGGTGGCTAGTCTTTGTCATAGTTTTTAGTCTTTGTCATAGTTTTTCTAAAGATAGGTACTAGGCATGGATCGATAAGGTGAAAGGCATGAAATTATAAGGACATTACAATGCATTAAAGTTTGTGAAATTCTAATTCCATGTAATAGTTGAGTATTTCACAAGATATTTATTCTCTCTCCAAATTTTAGATTTGGTAGCTTTATGAAGTTTAAAGTGAAGTAATTAGTGTATAATTAAATTTTATTGGGAAACAAGTATAAGAAGAGCAAGCACAAGTTAAGTATCGGTGAATTTATTTGAGACTTTTGATTCCATGAGATTGGTAAATGAATCTAAATATGAAGACATGAGATTGGTAAATGAACCTAAATATGAAGGTATGTTGTTGACCAAATTGTTTTGATAAAGATCTAGGGATTCCAGATTTAGGCTCCCCAACCCAACAAGAATTGTTTCATTGAAGCATTGAACCCCTTTGTCTTGCAAATGTCTCTTTTGTTAAAAAAGCAAATGTCGTCTATGATTAAGCCAATGCACCAAGTTCCAAATTATGTTGTTAGAGATCAAGGAGACCCTAATAAATAAGCCTGCATTGATATCAAAAGAAAAATCCAACCCAACCAAATTTCACATGGCTATTGTTGTTTTTCTTCTAATTTCACATGGTTATTGCATCATGCATGAGCAAATCTCTACATTTGAATGTTGTACCATAGTTGGGCTAGTGCACCTACTTTATTTGGCTCTCATTGGGTATAAAGTCGGCATGCAACAATTTGTTGTCTTTGTGATGATGATCTATCTGTTGATGTTATATATGACCTTTTGACACCTATCCAAGAACAATGCATTTTCATGAGAGGAGTTGCAACATATAAAAGACATGGCTCAAATTATGCTAAAATTGATGCTCCTACTACTTTAATAAGGTAAGGTTTTCCTTAGCATTTTGGTAGCCCGTATGGGCTTTCTTCTACATTTAGTTGTAGAAAGGCACACATTATATGTAATCTCAAGTTTCATTGCACATATTATTCGTACTATTCCATTTTCTTATTTTCAACGTTCATCCTACTATCCATGGAAATAATCAAAGGAGAATTGAGAAAGAAACAATTAGAACCTTAGTTGGAAACATACTTTGGAGAACCTATTAGAATGAATTGAATGATTAACCAACTAAAGGTAGTGTCAACCTTGTCCTCCAAGACAAGAATGCCCAAATCACCATAAGTAAGTGAAGGTAAATATCGTGTCCTAGCTTCCCTTCACTTGGTTCCTTATGTAACAATCATATATGCTTATTTAGCAGTGGGTGATCCTATTGTTCAATAAGTTGATTCTGATGATTATGTAGGTTATCTTATGAAAGCAACAACACCTATTAAACCAGTTAAAGTGAAAGAAGAGCTCCTCTGCAAACAAGGGATATATGTGGTTGAAGTGGATCCCGAGTAGGGGTTGTATGTGGTTGAAGTGAATCTTGAGAAGGAGCAGTTGATTGAAGAAGAGGAGATGTACCAGGGCATGGATGCCACCGTGAAAGCCTTGGCCAATTGCCACCACCACCAGCATGGTTCAACCAACATATTAATGTGGTTGTCGGCATATTAATGTGGTTGTTAGTGGCATTCAATATATAATAAGATCTTAACAAAAAACTTAGAGGTTTTCATAACATATGAATCCCTACAAAGAGTAATATGAAACAATGTGAAGCATTTATTTTATATTTGAGCAAAAGGCCAGCAATATCATCTCAAACAATTACATGCATATACTTTGCACAAATTAAAATCTATCTTAAATTGGACTTTGAAGAATTGTAAAAATTTGAGGGCATTGGGTAAAGAGAAGGTTATTAATCACAAAAAACTCTTACAAAATCAATGCAAATTGACTACTAATAGTCCCTACCCATTGCAGGCATGAACTAATAATATCATTATGAAGTAATATAGTCATTGTTTCCGTTTTGATTTTTAGTACTTATATGCATCTAATGTTATTCTTCTTCTACATATTAAAATTTTGGGTATTGGTTACCGCTCAAGTAAACATAGTCATGTTTAATCAAATTGGCCAACCACAAGTGGCATCATCCCTAGTTGAGGCTATGTTTAAATCAAATATCCATGGACAAGATTGGAACCCATGTCGAGAGGAGCAAACCACCACCTAAAAACCAATGAACCAAAACACGGGATCTCCAAATTTTGGGCATTGGGTATCGCTCAAGTAAACAAAATTGTGTTTGATCAAACTGGCCAACCACAAGTGGAAACACCCCTAGCCAAAGCCAAGGTTAAATCACAGATTCATAGACAAAATTGGAACCATAGATAGGTGGACGAAAGCCCCCCTAAACACTAGTGAGCCAAAATACAAGATATATAAAATTTTGGACATTGCATACTACCAAGTAAATAAAAGCTAGTTGATCAAACTTGTCAAAGTGAAATCATCCCTAGATGAGGATGGAATTAAATCATAAATCCCTAGACGAGGATGCAATTAAATCATAAATCCATAAACAAAATTTAAACCTTGAGTGAGAGACCAAAATTCCCCTAAATACCACTAAATACTAATTAGCATACCCTCGAAGTGGGGGAAAGGTAATGTCAAAATGAATCAAGGTGGTTATGTTATTCAAAATGAGATTTTGTTTTTTGATGGAAAATGAATACTTCAAAGGGTCCTCTAGTAGAGGTAAATGTGAATGGATGCATGGAGGAAGCATGTGATGTAGGAGATCCTATAATACCAGTTCAACATTCAATTGACCACTATTGGTCTTTCTAATCTTCCATAGAGTATTGGAATATGAGGAAATGGAAGCGTGGTGATGTTATGTATCAAGACATTTTTGTGGGTCACTGGTACAATTTAATTAGAGGTTGGTAACTATTGGTTCATATGAGATCCAAAGTCCAAATTCCACAAGAGGGTCATTACCTCAAAAATTTGCAGCAGTAAAGACTCATTAACTCCCAATGTAAAGATCTCAAGAATGGATTTCCATCAACACTACATACGAAATTCACCCATAAAAGGATGAGGAAAAACCTTTCAATTGAGATGACTATTGAAGCACCAAACCTCCCAAGTACTATATGTATGATTTCTCATTGCAATCAATCTATCCAGACAATTTGATTTAAAATGTTCAAGACATGAACAATTGAATGATTTCCTTCCTCTTCTATTTGGGTTATAGAAGTATGAACATAGCATGAGAAGAATGTTATGGATATCTTAGTTTTTGGGCTTGGAGTCAATATATCCATTTATGGTTTTCATATTCTCTAGGGTATTCAATTGCATTATAAATTTGGTATTTTCGTTGATGGTAAGACTCGGAAGGTAACACATAGGTATGAATAAAGTGTACGAGTACAGAAAGTGTTTAAAAGTGTATTTAATAATAGGACGAATAAAAGAAAATTAAGCTATGCAACAACATTTTCCATTTCTATTTTTCCATCGATTATCCACTGGCTCTTATTAGTTCACACTCATCCAGATGTTACAAGCACGGGGAAACACAAGTAGGGGTAAATAGAAGTGAAGTATGCTAACACTCGTCAAGAAAAACCAATTTAGAATGGGAAAGCCTTATGCAGAAGGATAAACACCAGAACAAATAAACAAAAAAATTGCAAGACATGGTAAGTTTTAATACATAATCAAAGGAGAAAAAGCATACCCTCAAAGAAACAGAAAGGAAATGTCAAAATGAATCAAGGTTATACATTGTTCGAAGATAAGAGAAGTGTGTTGGATGATCCATGAATAACTAATAACGGATGTTTTGACTAGGTTTCATGAATGATTAATTAAAAAGATTTTTAGCAGGCTAAGCGTCAATAAATATATGGTGCGAGGATGTGATGGAGAAGCTCACGAGATATCCATTAATTATTAAATATATCCCAAGTCAACAACGGGAGGGATTCCTAATGGAGATATCATAATTCTTAAATAAAAGGCTCCATGGTGAACCCAAATGAGACATGTGGCAAGAACAATGCAATGGTGATATATAAAGAGAATCTCCCAGGGACTATTAGAATAGAAGGAAAACAAGTGTCTAGTTCAATTGAGATCAACAGTCCAGAATGCATGAGAAGATCATCACATCAACAATGTGCCAGAAGTAGTGATGACTCGTTGCCTTTGTTTTGAGTGTCCTTTCCTAAGTTATTTTCATTCCATGATCTAGTCACGAAGTCTATTTCAAACAAATCATGTTTCATAGGTTACATTAAATATAGATTTATTAGTTATCCTACATGCTAATATAGGAGCATGAGAAATGTTTGTTTGAATGCAAGCCTTAATTTGAGCAATGCAAGTTTGGAAATAGAATTAAATTTGTAGAGACCCGAGGTAAAGTTGCATAATGAGTTTCCTCCCTATGTTTATTAACATGATGCGGGAGTAATCGTGGTGGTTATGCTAGCTCTCCTTGCTTATATAGGCATGGGAATTTCTTGTTTCCTTTCTCTAGCATGTGCATCCAAATTGACTTTTAATTTAATATATGGTGCATTTTTTATTGACCTTTTGAATGGTGAGGTTGAAATCCTAAATGTCAGGACAACCTTTTTATAAACATCAGAGTGACCTTATGAACTTTTGAGACCTAACCTTCTCAATGTTGGGGTGACCTTCTCAACACATGAGAATACCTTCTGAATACCAAACTTAACCTTCACAAAACATAGGGTTGACTTACTAATGGTATAATCAAGTTCAAATAGTGAAAGAAAAAGAGCATAAGACAAATTTTGTTACAAAATGGGATTCTTTTGCCTATCAAATCACACTATTAAATCTCAAAAATCCATTAACAATATTTTCTTCAAATTTTGTAAAGGCCTTTCATGAATTCATTTACAATTTTTTTTGGCTCCCTCTGTAGATGGTTGGATTATCTAGACTTCATACCTTGTTCAAAAATCACTCTATTCAACAATGCTTAAAAAATGTCAACAAAAATCAATTATGCATCTTTGAATGATGCTCCCAAAATATTAATACATATTAGGGATGCAAATAGTTTAAAGAGTATGTGCTCGCTATTTTGATTATATTACACTAGAAAACTCATTAAATTATAATAAGTGAGTGAATAAGAAAATAATTTATTTATTTTTTGATAAATGTGCATTACATTTATAAAAAATTCCTTCCATCATAATATGGAATGCAAAATTATGATTCCCGGGAGAAAACTCTCATATGCATTTGAATGATTCCTCTCTCATGGCATTATGGCAATAACTATTGTTTAAATACAACTAGTACGTGAGAAAAATCATTCGACGACTATTGTCATTTTCCATAATTAAAAAAAAAAGAAAAAAAAAAAATTAAAAATTGAACATGTAATCAAGCTTATGACTTTCCAAACACTTTATTTTTGAATGGTCATGTTATGAAACTATTTAAATGTTTACCTTTTAAACTGGTAGTTGAATTCTAGAATCCATTCAATAGGTTTTGTCATTTTCCAAGAAAAATAAAAATAAAACATGGAAGCAAGGCTACAACTCTCCAATAAATTTATTTTTAAATGATCATTCTATGAAACTATTCAATCTTGAATTTTTACATTGATACTCAAGAATTCTAGAATTGATTTAGAACAAAAAATAAACTTACATATGTGGACGTTGATCGACAAGGCTGCTACTTCAAAGTGGGCAATGAATATTTGAGGCTACTTGACCATTATTAAAAGAAGATGAAGGGCAAGAGCCAAGGCCATTATTAAAATAATATGAAGGCATGGATAGATTATCTTAGAACACAATTGCAATTGTTTCACAAAGATTGGATATTTGAATCTCGTGTACGTCTTAGTGATTTCGAGCACATGATCTAGGTATCCAATATCAGGCTCGTATTTCTACATGAAAGATGCTAGTAATAGTGATTGACCATCTCCCACAAGTAATATTTAAAGATTTGAAAGTCAAAATGAACAAAAAAGGGAGAGGGAGAGATCAGTTTCGAGAATAACATCTATGAAGTTTCAATTGTGTCATACATAATGTTGGGTATATTGCTTATTGGTCTACAATAGTCTATTGACCATTTATTGTACTATCCAGTCCCATTGTCCCTTTTCTTGGGCATTTGTCCAAGAAGATCACATGGACTTGTCATCTTGTCAAGTGGTAACTTTACAACATCCATCTAACCATTGTATAAGTAGTAAAATAGATTCCTTATTAGAATATAATCCAATCCATGTCATAAGGGAACTTTGAGAAAGTATGATTGAGTAAATGTTCATAAATGTTGAAAACAAATATATTGGCCATGGTTGTACTAAAAGGTTGTCCTAACAAATATGTGGGTGAGTATGTTGTCCCTTTAGGAAAGCCATTGATTGCCTTGCACATCTGCAATACGAAGAAAAACATTGTAGAAATGTGTTCTCTCTATTCGATGTCAACTTGGCTTGGAGATGTCTAGATGCAAAGTAGAACAATGCACCAACAACTTGGCAGGGTTTCAACCCAAGACACATTGTTGTCATCAATCCATCCTTGAAAAAGTTCCAAGGACCCAATTCAAAATGATGTTTATCTTATATGGTCAAATCAAAGTATTTTTATAAGTGAAAGTTATTGGTGTTTCCTATATCAAAAGGGTTATTTAAATAGATTATATTTTGCATGCATAGGACTTTGGGATTTAAACTAATATAATTTAATGATGATGGATAGGACATGTCAAATATTTGATCGCAAGCTTCACTCAACATAGGATATTGGGACAGTATCATGCTCCATGTGTCTGGAGGGATCAATCCATAGGAATTTATCACTCTTTGATTGAACCAAAATGGAATATGTAGATGATGCCTTCTTTAATTGAACCCTTATTTGAGTTTCACCATAATAATGTTGTTTTTATTTTAGAAAATTATGTATTTATTGATGATACTTCTTTTTTGTTCAGTCAATAGAGGGGATTGACCAACAAG
>JZKD02S1939544.1:188588-208506 GCA_000966675.3 Picea glauca
TTATGTAGCTGGTGATCTCTCTCTTCTTCCTATGAGGTTGTGTTGATGGGCATTTATCACACACCGTCAATGGGAAGGGAAGATCTGGTCCGGGGTTGTCTATTTAACCCAAGTTGTTTGGTATAATCTACCCTGATGGTTTTTATGGCTTCGTTAGCCAACTAAGATCCTAAAACAACTAAAATATGTGGACTAACTAAAGATACAACTCTAACAATCAACACTTTTATTACAAATGCTTAACTAACAATGTTTATGTACAATAGTTATATACAACTTACAAGGTTTAAGCAAAGCCTTATGAACCCAAGTAAATTTTCCTGATTCTTTTTTTTTCTGTCCCCCACCACCAATGGGATTTAGATAAAGATCAGGGAGTAAACTGAATAATTCCCGATATGGAATCTTTTTTGGGTCCCTTTCTATCATTGTATCAATGTGGATTACCCTCATAAATAACAATAGAGCTTTTTCAAGTATTTGTAATTCGTAKTCTCATTGGACGACATATTGCTCCCAACCTAAGAGCTGCTAAAAGTATGATTCGAGATAAGGGACCCATTGTATGGGAAGTACTTCAAGAGGTTATGCAAGGGCATCCCATATTGTTGAATCGAGCACCTACCTTGCACAGATTAGGAATACAAGCGTAAATAATTGTTTTAAGATAATGTATCTAAACAAGATTAAATATAAACAAAATTATTCTATTACTCTAAATACCAAACTAATAAAGAATGAATGAACAATATTGTAAATGATATAATGTGTTAGCGTTAGAAGTCACTCCTGGATTGCGACAGGAGCAGAGCCCAACGCCCATCAGTTTATGTCACGGATAAATTTAATGGGTGATCGAATGGGTAGAAACCCAGGAAGGTATCACTCTAACTCAGGGACCAGGCCTGGTATGTAAAAAACAAAGGAGGTCTTGATCTAACTTCCGTCAGTGAATTGATAGTAAAATGAGTAGGGGGAAGACTTGGTGAGATGAGTAAGCAAGATTGCCTCGGGCATCAGGCCTTTCAACAGCTTGAGGAAGAAAAACTCAGAATACAAGATCCTCTTGGTTCTGAGTTTCGGGGAATTGAAGGGTGACTTGATTGGATCCTCCAATTCCAAATCATTCAGCGTTGAGAAAATACAAGAACTGATTAGAGATAATGAAACTATTACAGTGATCCAACCTACAACATCCTATAACAACGCAACTCGACTAGATCCTCCAATTCCAAGATGTTCTAATACAGTGCAAACAAAGAGATGGAAAGAAGCTGACATTCATAAGGCAAGAAGTCTCAAGTGCCAATACATAACCGGAGCAACTAGTGTTTCGTTAAAACTTTACAATCGAGAGCCTAGCTCAACCATTGATAGATTACAAAAATGGTGAAAATGCCTACATATACTCAAAACAAAACAACAATAGCAAAAACGCCTACATATACTCAAAACAAAACAACAATAGCAAAAACGAGACACTGCATTTAAAACATTGCGTCTGCATGTCTTCTGGTAGTCAGCGCATACAGACTCTGGACGATCGTGCACTTATGACAGACACAATCAGACTCTTGACTGTCCTGCAGATGAATCGACATGCTTTTAATCCTTTGCTAGACTTTCCATTTATGGTGGAGACGATGTCTAACCACCTCCAACAACTTCAATAACTGCTTTCTTGGGATCAGGAACAATCCGGGTCAACTCTGCCCTCTGGGACGTGGAGGTCTTCTCATGGCGCCACCTGGATCAGCTGAACGGTCTAATGGATAGGTCGTGGAGGATTTGGCGTGCTTGACGTGGAACGGAGAAAGGGAGTGATCACGGAAACAACAAGGGTGAGACACATGGCAAGAAGAAGGGGTGAAGGTGACGGGATATAATGGTAATGGGGGACACATTATTAATGGGAGGCTGACGTGGAAGGGAGTGGGACAGATGTCAGAGGATGAGGAGGGGCCAAAGGGAACGGGCCCTGTCATGCGGTCAAGTGGAGAACAAATGGCAGGGGAGGAAACAATAGAGAAAGCGACATGATAGGAAGGGGGCCCCACGTTAATACCACACCATTCCGGACCCGCCCCCCCCTATTAAAGGCATAATGGCAGAGGGGGTCCAGAATCACTTGAGCGCCATCGATCTTGGCGCCTCAATCTCGACCATTTGAGAGATGAGCGCCCAATTCCGGACCCCCCCGTTAAAGACAAAATGGCGAGGGGGCTCCGGAATGAAACCTCAATCGCAGATCTCGGCCGTCTGAAACTGCCTGCTCATTAAAATGACGCGCCCACCCTCAAACTTTGGAAAAAATGGATTTTTCGGATCTCTTTCTTTAACCAAGGGGACGCCTCTTTCAGGAGAGCACCCCCTACATGATTATGTGCTAACATTAGGCTCCATGGGGGACGACACGCCCCCTGGGGGCTGCCGAGAACTCTTTTGCAACTTCAATGCCTTGCTGTTGGGCTATGGAGTCATTATTTAAAACTTAAAGATAAAAGAAAAACAATATATACAACCACAGATGAGCCATGTGTGGCTCAAGAAAAACATCCTTTCAGAAAATGCGCATTCACAGGGCCATTGAAAACTTCTTGATCCTTCAAATCTCGCAACCTGTAGGTATTATTTGAAAATACTTCAGAGATTTTGAAGAGCCCGACCCATAGGGATTCAAATTTGTCGTGTTTGCCCTTGTCTTGTTTAGGAGCATCCCATTTCAGCACCAGGTCTCCTATCTGAAACTCTTCCTTCTTGGCCTTTTTGTCAAAAGCCTGCTTGATCTTCTGCTGATGGTACTAAATTCTGTTCATTACCTGCTCTCTGGCCTGCTGGACCTCTACCAGTTGACGAATTCTTCTGATCATATCATCAGGCTCTTCTTGATAATCCTGGAAGAACTTTGCTACAAGAATGGCTAGCTGAGAAGGGAAAACAACTTCTGCTCCATAAACCAATTGGAAAGGGGAGATGCCTATAGATCTCTTTGTGGTCACTCGATCGACCCATAGAGTGAATTTCAACTTTGAATCCCGGGCCTTTTTGTTGTCCTCCAATAGTCTTTTGATGATCCTTATCAGGCTTCTATTGGAGGACTTTGCTAAACCATTGCCTTGAGGATAGTATGGGGTGGAGTGAATCAGTTTGATCTCGAATTGCTTACAGAACTTGGCTAACATCTCAGCCTTGAAAGAGGCTGTGTTATCAGTGACAATTTTGTTTGGGCAGCCGAATCTTGTGATGAGGTCTTCCAGGAATCCAATGATTACCTTGTGGGAAGCACTCCTGGTGGGAATGGATTCTATCCACTTAGTAAAGAAATCCGTGGCAGTTAGGATCCATCTGTGCTGCCCACTAGAAGCAGGGTGGATTTATCCAATAAAATCTAGGCCCCATTGCTGGAAAGGTCCCGAAACAACTACAAGATTTAAAGGCAGAGATTTAAGTTGTTGCTTTCCTGAAAACCTTTGGCATTTTATGTAGGCTCTGACCTTTCTGCATACGTTAGTGAATAAGGTGGGCCAGTAGTACCCAGCCCTGAGGATTTTGTAGGTTGTGGTATTCCATAAATGATTCCCTCCACATAGGCTGCTGTGAAATTCAACAATGATCCTGTCAGCCTCTTGTGGATTCATACATTTCAAAAGCACCCCCAGGGGGTCTTTCCAATATAAAACTCGATCGACAAGGCACTATCTGATTGCTTTGAGCTTCAGAGCTCTTGCCTTGTTTCTTTGCAGGCCATCTGGAGGCCGCAACTCTTGCAGAAAATATATGACATCCTTATACCAAGGACATCGAGCCAACGGGGGTTCTGCTTGAGGGTCCACATTAGACAGCTGATCCTACTGATTTTCTGAGCATTCATTGATGAAACCTACCCCCAAATCTTTGTAATTTTCTTCAGCCAACAGCTTGGCTAAACCTTGACCTTTGATTAATTTGGTAGGCCTTATTTCCAAGTCAAACTCAAGGATCTTGGCTATCCACTTACTCCTCCTCCCATCTATATTAGGCTGAATAATAATGTCCTTAACAACGGTCGAGGGGACATAGGCAATGATCTTCGACTGCAGGACATAGGTTCTAAAAGCTTTGAGAGCCTTTACCAGGGCATAGGCCTACTTCTCCATAATGTCGTACTTGACCTCGACATCCCTTAGGGATTTGCTAAAATAGGCAATAGGCTGCTCTAGCCTGACCTCGTTTGTCTGTAATAAAATAGCAGCCACCGTGTCAGATGAGGCAAAGGAGAAAATAAGGAAATCCTTTGAGTAATCGGAACTGATAAGCACAGGAGCTTCTGTCAAGGCCTTCTTTATCTACTTAAAGGAATTTCGAGATTCAGAGGTCCACCTCACTTCATTTTCCTTTCTCAACATGGTTGTTATAAGATTTACCACCTCAACAAAGTTAGAAACAAACCTCCTTAGAAAATTAATCTTACCAAGGAAAGACTGGACTTCTTTCCTGGATCTTGGGATTGCCAAAGCTTGAATTACTTCAACTCTACTAGGATCAATTTTGACTCCTTCCACTGATACTATGTGGGCCAGTAACCTTCCCTCCTTCATGGCGAATAGAGATTTTTTGGGATTCAATGAAAGGCCAAAACTCCTGCATTTCAGAAAAACTTTCCTGAGATGACAACAATGTTCTTTATCATATTTGGAAAAGACTGTTATGTCGTCCAGATAGATGACCACAAACTTATCCTTTTCCCCAATGAAATCTATGTCCATGGCTCGTTGAAACATCGCCCTTGCATTCATCAATCCAAAAGGCATTTTAGCATACATGAATGTGCCCCATGGAGTGGTAAATGCCATCTTCTCCCTGTCCTCAGGCAAAATAGAGATTTGATTGTAGCCAGAGAAGCCATCAATCATGGATATCCTGGATGCTCCTGTTACCCTCTGCAATATATGTTCCATCTTTGGCAAGGGGTAATTGTCCTTCCGTGAGCTCCTGTTCAGGTTTCTAAAATCTACACAGAGCTTGATTTCTCCATCCTTCTTCCTTACTGGGACCAAATTGGCCACCCACTCCGAATATCTCAATGGCACGATGTTCTCGGCATGTAGCAACTTCTTCACTTCTCTCTCCATGATAGGCAACAACATAGGATTGATCTGTCTTAGCTTCTGCCTAAATGGCTTCGCCTCCTTTTTCAACGGGATTTTATTCTCAATGATGGAAGTGTCATACGTTTTGAGATCCTCATAGGTCCAGGCGAAAACATCAGAAAACTCCCTCAATAGTTCAACGTATTCAACCCTCTGTTCCTTTGTCAGACTCCTTGACACTTTGAAAAACTTGGGTTCATTCTCGGTGCCAATGTTTCACTGAGTTGTATCAGCATTATCCTCTGAGATTTTCCCTTTTAATGCCACATCATTTCTATCAAAAATCCTTTCCAAAGGAACCAATCCTCTTGGAATATGATTGCTGGGCAGCTGCACAATGTCACGCTCTGCAATCTTACTCAGAAAATTGCCACCATCAGGCCTTTCTTTAGAAACAGAGTCTTGGTCAATATGCATCTCTGAAAATTCTTCAAGAGTCTCCAAGAATATTTTGATCTCAAGATCATCCTCGAACACCTTCCAATGTTTGACATTGTCAGGTATGGAGGGCATGTATTTTACTTCTACATCATATCTGAATTTAGGTGGCAAGGGAACTTTGAAATTGCTTGCTTATGTAGCCAAGGAATCTGCCACTGTGTTTTTCTCTCTTGGGATGAAAGAAATGTTAAATGCTGAGAAGAAACTGTCGATTAGGTCCCATACCTCATTTCTGTAATTCCTGAGTCGAGGGTGCTTGGCCTAATAGGCGTTTTTGATCTGCTGGACTATCAACTCTACATCTTTGAACACTGCTACCTCCTGAATTCCCATTTCCTTTGCAACTCTTAATCCTAGAACAAGAGCTTCATATTCTGCCACATTGTTGGTTGTTTCAAATTCTAGCTTGTATGATAGAGATATGGTTTCTTGAGCAGGTGACACAAAAAATACTCCGGCACCAGCGCCTTCCCTGGAAAAGGCTCCATGAAAAAACATTTTCCAGATGGAGGTGATGGGGGAAGAAAATTCACGAGAAGTGGTGGACTGCTTTCTGAGTTTTAGAAGAGGCTCGGGGGCATTAGTGAGTTGCAACAGACTGGAACCTAAATCAGTATCAAGGGCAAAGGTAGGATGGTTGGTAGGATTGGCTTTGTCACTGATTATATAGGCCAGCTGGGCTTCTCTGTATAGTCTCCTATGTTCCCCTCCAAACACTGGAATACTAGCATAGGTTAGGTCCATTTGCAGATTCCCCCCTAGTATTTTTATCCAAGATCTTGATAACAACATACCAAACTTGGGGGGGACATCAACCACTATAATGTCCATAACCACACTTTTCATGGGTAATTGAAACAAGGTTACGACCAGGTCTTTGATGACTCCTAGGCATTGAACTTTCCTAGAGTCGAAGGAATAGAGGTCATGATAGGCTCTAGTGACTTCTAGTCCTAATTCTTCCATGGCATTTTTGGGCATAAGGTTGTGGGAAGCCCCTGAATCCATCAAATAGTTGTGCAGTACCTTGTCATGTATGTTCAAGGATGTGTAGAAGGGAGGGGATGAATCATTCCTGTCTTCTACCATAGGACCTAGAATGACTGTAGGCTTTTCATCTTGCAAATTGATAGAGTCCGAGGGAAGGCATGATGCTTCAGACTGTAATAGCTTGAAAATGTGTTTTTTGAACACTTCATGTTTGATCAGTTCGGAGAGGGGCATAGGGATTCTAATTTTCTGAATTTCATGTTCAAAGTTAAAAGAAGATGTAAGCTTTGGGATTTCTCTTACTTCAGAAACATGACTCTGGACCATTGGAGAGAGGGGTTGGGCCTTTTTACCTTCATTGCTGTCTGCTACTTCATTATCTAGTTTCTCTGTTCTAGTGAACTGCTCAGGAACATCAGGTGCTCCTAGTTTTTTCTTGGATCTCAGATTATACCTACTTTGGTTGCTATTAGCCTTGTCTCCCTTGCTAAGTTCATTTAGCTGATTGTTCATGAGAGATTCCTCATATGCTGATTGAGTGAGATGAGGGAATGAAGGCATTTCTACAAAGCAGTGGATTTCGGGATCAAGCCCGTTTGTTTCCCCTTCTTCCTCATCAGTCACAAAATTATTTTGAAGAGGGGCCTAGATTTTTTGGTCTTCTCTATCTCTTCCTCTCTGGTCTCTTTGCATAGTTAGGGGAGAAATATTGTTTGGCCTCCTGAAGATTCCTTTGTTTTTGTCATTTTGAGGATTTCTATATGCTTGCTTTCCCTCCACCTTCATTTTCTCCATCTTTGCAGACGAAGACTTCACTATCTTGGTCAATTCATCCACTTGAGGGTGAGGCACAGAGGTGCCAGAAGTTGAGGCTTTAGATCTTCCCTTTCTCCTGTTTGCATCAGTCTTATTCCTCAGTCTGTCAACTGCCAATACATTAGATTCCACCTCTATGGCCGCATCTTTCATTTGAGCTAGGGAAGTAGCTCTTCTTTCTCTCAACAGAAGACATAAGTCAGGGTCGAATGCACTAGCATAAGAAATTTTGGTAGAGGCTTCTGTGGGTTTTATCTCAGCCGAGATCTTATTATACATCTTATTGAATATTTTGGAGAAATCTGAGACAAACTCTCCTCCCATTTTCTTCAAAGACCCGAATTATGTCATGTAATACATGAAATTCTTCTTATCTCCCCACTGCCTCATGAAAGCACTATCTAGAGATTCAATCCCAGCAATAGATCCCCGGGCCAATCTCCTAAACCACTTCCTCACCTCGTTGTCCAGACTCTGGATGAAGACTCTCATCCAGACATCTTCATTTTCAATGTTCAGGTTGTCTACATAACTGTAGAAAGCAACAAGGTGCTCTTCCGCAGTTATGTCCTCTTCCCTAGTGAACTTGGGAATATATTTTAGGTAATCTCCAACAGGGAGAGGATTCACAGGTTGAGGTAGGACTAAGGGAGCATATCTGGCAGCTACTATGGCGTCCATTCTATTTAGAGGGGGATTAGCACCAGCCATAGGAACAACAGGTATGGGGGAACTAGGAGGAGATGAGGTTTGAAGCAGAAAGACAGGAGCTGAGCTTACAGAATGGGAGGGGAACTGCAGCAAATCTGGAGAACAGGCTTGCAGGCTCAAAGGCATAGAAATTTCCCTTCCCTTAACAACAATAATAACAGAAGGAGGGGTAGTAAAACCCGGGGTAGGAGAATGTTCAGAGGCACTGGGTCTAAACCAGGGTACCACCTTGGGGGAGAGGGGAGTGAAAAGAGTTTCTCCTACTAATTCGAGACCAGGAGGAGAAAATCCAGCAGGAACACTCTTGAAATTTAGACTACGAGAAACTCTGACAGACGGTAATAAAACAGGACGAAATGAAGGGGTTGGAGTTTCTACAAAATCTTGAAAATCACCAGAAATACTTGTTTTAGTAGTAGAAGTACTGCCTTCAGAGGACTTTCCATTTCTGATGATCTTCTTTGGGTCAGCTTTAGGTGGTGCTAATGGCAGTTGAGGAGTAGACCTTGTGCGTCTACCTCTAGACCCATGGCTAAAACAATGGAGTCGCTTATGGTTTGGAACCAGTGGGGTCGCCCAATGAAGTCGCATCAGTGGAGTCGCCAGGTGCACAGTAGCAATCTTTATAGCTCTAATATCTGATGCACCTTTAGAATCAGTTAATCATTGTCGTTCAATCCCGGGGAAAATATTCAACTTCGTCCCCGGCAACGACGCCATAAATGTTAGCGTTAGAAGTCACTCCTGGATTACGACAGGACTAGAGCCCAACGCCCATCAATTTATGTCATGAATAAATTTAATGGGTGATCAAATGGGTAGAGACCCAGGAAGGTATCACTCTAACTCAGGGACCAGGCCTGGTATGTAAAAAACAAAGGAGGTCTTGATCTAACTTCCGTCAGTGAGTTGATAGTAAAATGAGCAGGGGGAAGAATTGGTGAGATGAGTAAGCAAGACTGCCTCGGGCATCAGGCCTTTCAACATCTTGAGGAAGAAAAKCTCATAATACAATATCCTCTTGGTTCYGAGTTTCGGGGAACTGAAGGGTGACTTGACTGGATCCTCCAATTCCAAATCATTCAGCGTTGAGAAAATACAAGAACTGATTAGAGACAATGCAACTATTACAGTGATCCAACCTACATCATCCTATAACAACGCAACTCGACTGGATCCTCCAATTCCGAGYTGTTCTAATACAATGTAAACAAAGAGATGGAAATAAGATGACATTCATAAGGCAAGAAGTCTCAAGTGCCAATACATAACTAGAGCAACCAGTGCTTCGTTAAAACTTTACAATCGAGAGCCTAGCTCAACCATCGATAGATTACAAAAATGGTGAAAACACCTACATATACTCAAAACAAAACAAAAACAGCGAAAATGAGACACTACATTAAAAACATTGCGTCTGCATGTCTTCTGGCAGTCTGCGCATGTAGACTCTGGACGATCGTGCACTTATGACAGACACAATCAGACTCCTGACTGTCCCGCAGATGAATCGACATGCTTTTAATCCTTTGCCAGACTTTCCATTTATGGTGGAGATGATGTCTAACCACCTCCAACAACTTCAATAACTGTTTTCTTGGGATCAGGAACAATCCGGGTCAACTCTGCCCTATGGGACGTGGAGGTATTCTCATGGCGCCACCTTGATCAGCTGAATGGTCTAATGGATAGGTCATGGAGGATCTGGCGTGCTTGACATGGAATGGGGAAAGGGAGTGATCACAGAAACAACAGGGGTGAGACACATGGTAAGAATACGGGGTGAAGGTGACGAGATATAATGGTAATGGGGGACACATTATTTATGGGAGGCTGACGTGGAAGGGAGTGGGACAGATGTCAGAGGACGAGGAGGGGCCAAAGGGAACGGGCCCCGTCATGCGATCAAGTGGAGAACAAATGGCAGGGGGGGAAACGGGAGAGAAGGTGACACGACAGGAAGGGGGCCCCATGTTAATACCACACCATTCCAGACCCCCCCCCTATTAAAGGCAGAATGGAAGAGGGTGTCCGGAATCGCTTGAGCGTCGTCGATCTAGGAACCTCAATCTCGATCGTTTGAGAGATGCGCACGAAATTCCGGACCCCCCTGTTAAAGACAGAATGGCGAGGGGGCTCTGGAATGAAACCTCAGCCGCAGATCCAGGCGGGCAGATCTCGGCCGTCCGAAACTGCCTGCTCATTAAAATGATGCGCCACCCTCAAACTTTGGAAAAAAATGGATTTTCCGGATCCCTTTCTTTGCCCAAGGGGACGCCTCTTTCAGGAGAGCACCCCTTACATGATTATGTGCTAACATAATGAAAATAGACAAAGCAAATTAACGTTTAAATGATGCAATCACTATTCATTCACAAATCAACAAATTAAATAAATAATAAGCTAACTAACCTCTCATTGATCAACAATACTAAGCTAAATTCATCTCTCTGTATTTGTATGAGCTCCCTTTAACCGTGTCATGTGTAAACCTATGAAAAAATCAAGCATAATACTTCCTGAAGAAATTCAAGGAAGTGTTTCATATTCTGGAGCGAGTTTATGATGACAGAACGACAAATAATTATATATCATGTGACTTTGAAATGTCCAATAACTGAAAATGAAATAAATTCCAATTCTCAGGAATGGTGTTACCAACTATCTAGCATCAGATGTAAACTCAAAATACTTGAATAGATGATTAGTCAAAGATATAAACTAAACCAAAATATAATGAACAACATAAAGAAAAGCATGATATAAAATATTATGTGCAGAACTGACTAAAGCTAATTCGACACAGATAACATTTCACATCAAAAAATTACACGAGAAGACAATAAAAAAACACTACACAGTCTACATAGGACGAAAGCCAAAGAGTAAACTGCTTTCTCATATAGTTTCAACAAAATATGTTCATCATATGGTCCAGGAAGAATTTTAGGGATAATAGACTCTTAAAGATTGAAAAAATTAATACATAAATGATAGCAATTAACCATGTATTGATAAAATAGACTAAAACTAATTTAAATCAATGCATAATCAATTACTCAAATAATATGAAGATATTATAATGAAAATAAAACAATTTACTCACAGGACAAAAGCCATTAAACAATCTGGAATTTCATATTCTTTTTCGAAAATACTCATCCATTCTCCCCAAATTCCAACCATCTATTACTCCATTTGAAAAGAAAAAGTTAAAAAATAAATAATATACAAAAAAGAAAGGATCAAAATCCTCCTCTGAATTTCTTGGCCTCCAATGGGCTCTGAACTTTCTCATATTTATGCAATGAATGAACAGTCTGGGCGTCACTAATAATTTCTGCCACCTGAAATTTGCCTCTTCTAGAGACAACAATATCTCTCAAATCGTGCATTTGTTTGGGAAAAATCTCACGAGTAAGTTAAATGGGTCCATTCTGGAGATGTTTTTTCAACCGTTTCTTTAGATTCCTTACGGTTTGGCTGCAATTAGTCCCGAAAAATTATCTGTTTGTTCTTGAACGCATTTCCAAATCTTATTTGTTGTTGGTTATAAATTATTTGCAACAATCCAATTTTATTTTGGATCAATTATCTTGAACGTATTTAGATAATAAAATCAAGTCATGATCAGATCAGTACCAAATAATTGATAATAGAAACCCGTGAAACAAAAATAAACCAAAGTAATAACCTAAATTTTTTGAATAAAACAAAATCTAGAACAATAAAATTAAAATGAATTTAAACTAACTATAAATTCTAAACAAATATTGTTTATATTTTTCTTCCAAATATGATCTTAAAATTCTAGAAGCTTCAAGTTGATGGAGAGGAGAAAAATATTAATTTTGGGTTTTCACAAAATCAAACAAATGATAGCTATATTTTTTTTTTTTTGAAATGAGATGCAAACTAACAAAATAATTTAATTAATTAAACCTACCAAATGATTTTGTGAAAATGATTGTTAATGAGCAAAAGATGAAAACATAATCATAATTTAAACGAAAGTAAACAATTGATAAAAATTAAGGTTTTCGTTTAAATTAAGACTATGTTCATCTCCCCCTCATTCAAATTTGATCAAATGTGAACAAATGTCATAGAAAAGATGTGTCGTAATAAAACCTCCCAAATTATGAAGCTCGTCCTCAACATCAAAACTATGTAGAAAACAAAACGAAATGGCATTTAAATTTCATGAAATTCAAACCAAACAAAAGAAAAAATATAAACTCAAACCAACCTCGAAACAAAGAAAACCAATACCAATCCAATCAAGTCAAAGGGAAACAAACGAAGAATCCAAGTAAAGTTTTGAGGGACCCTAGATTTTGATTAAAGAAAAAGAAGGGGATTGTTGGTGCCCAACAAATGGCGACTTACTGGGTGAAGCAATTATCTCTGACCTATTAAACTTTCATCACAGGAAAGAAGAATAAGACTTGGATATAATTTTAAGCTGCTTTGAAACAAATCCACTTTAATATTACACAATATTAAGACTAGCTCAGACTTATAGAAAAATATCAGAAAAGAACAAAATAATGCTTTTACAGAGGATTATAACCCGAAGTTGTGTTTTAATCAAAGAGTCACAATGTTTATAAAATGATTTTAATACCGTTGACAGAGCCACTGTTGCCAACAGACGTCCATAGCCTCGACATGGATGTCATTTAACCCACTCAAATGCTTTAATCCCATCCAATAGTTGTATCCACATGATGTATATTTCCATAAAAGTTAATTTAAAATCATATACCTGCTACCTCTCGACCTGACATTGCCTCGTTGCCAACAGACCTATTCAGTACCCCGACAATTCTTGGTATCATGTGTGCATTTACCCGCTTCCAGCGAGCCTGTTCAGTACCCCGATGAGTTTACACACACTTCCCACACTTAAGTGCTTCCAACCCTCTTATGCCACTTTTAAATAATAATACAATTATAGATTTATAGATAACAAAGAGAGCGGATTGATACTAGAGGTTAATTGCAATACAAGTGAATAATTGATCATTTTTTTTTATTTGCTTTCAAAACTGGAAGTTTTATCATGGTTTAGAGGTTTTAGATTTCGGTTAAGAAATCATCTAGAGAATGGGGAAGCAATTAAAAGTGATCTTTTAAGAACATGGACGGGGTAAAAATTCTAAGGATAATCGTAAATCCTAAAGATCTCGACACATTTTAGGGGTAATACTTTGACAAAGACCGTTTAAGATTTCATAGTACTCAATTGACTTACAAATAAATTATCTGAGCTAAACCTTAACATCATAAACTATTTGAACTATTTCAAATGGATTTCAAAAACATAAGTCTTGAAAGGAATGCTTCCTTCGACAATCACTCTTTGATCATAAATATATTTATTCAAAAAGACAGACAAGAAGAAAGTTCAATCAAAGAAAGCAAAAAAAAAAAAACACACAACAAACCGATTCAGATTTTATTAATGGGATTCAAAATCATTAGTATATCAAAACAAACAAATCGAAATAGCAAAAGCACACATTCAGAAACAATTTTGGCCAAAGATAAACCTGAGCTTTGGGATCTATTAGTATTCCACTGTACAATAAAGGAAGAACTAAATCATATAAAATCTCATGTACGAGCAACTTCTTTTCTTAAGATAGTGATGCATAAGATGTTACTTTGACCAAGCATTATTATTAAAAATAAAAGAAAAAAATCCTTATTAAGATGAGTGTAGTCCTACTGGTGGCACCTTGGGTTAGGGTTGAATCCAGGTGAATTGATAGTTCAAATTTACTTATCTCTTTACTTTCCATTTTAAAATTTCCATGATGATAATGTGTTTTTGAAAATAAATATTCAACGAAAAAGAAAAGAGAAAAGGATTAAAGTGGACTTCCCTGACAACATTCATATCTTGGTGTACCCACTTGTGTTCATAACTGCATTATTACAAAAATAAACATTGAGAAAGAAAACTAAAGGAAACCTACTCCTAAACCTACTCTAACTACTAAACAAATCAAAATACTAAGTGAAGTCATGCTTCCAATGTAGCCATCGAAGTAACTCTAATCCTGCAATGAAAACAAAATCGAATATTAGTAACAAGAATGGTAGTATATTGAAATATGAAAAAAATGCATTATACTTACCTTTATCATCATCGTTTAAAAACAAAGCAAGCATGACCTTACCATTCCCTTGAACATTCTTTCTATATGAATCCTCTAGCCATTCTGCAATTTTTTCATTATATGGGTCACAAAAACATGAAAAAATGAGATTGTAAAGCTTGTGAGAGTTATGGGGACCTAACATAACCATCGACCTAGATCGAAGTGCCCCATCCCCCTAAAATTTTTCCTTTTGTTCCATATTTTCTCTATCTAAAGGATATAAAATGAGTGTGTCAAAATTACCTCCTTGATCTCCAAATAAGGTGAAGATAATCCTACCATTCCCTGGAAAGTTTTCGAGATATGAATACTCCAACCAATTTTCAATCCTATCATAATACATTTAATTACTAACATGGGATTGTTCGAAAGAATTCACATACGACAGAGATTCCTAATGAGAATAAAGTATTAGATTATCATGGACAGAATCTTGTAAAAAGGTCAGATCAAGATTGCGAGAACTTACTGTGATTTTCGATCGGAAAAGAAGTGTCCCATTCTCTTGAAACTTTCCATTGAGCTCGAATACTTCAAGATTAACTATTTGAGGTGAACTAAATGGAACAACCAACGTTTTTGAATAATCATCATTGGTAATAGTATTTGGTTGATTATACTTTTCAACCTCAAATAATTGATCATGGAAAAACTTAGATCCTTCTTTAAACACAAATTGAGATGAGTCAATGGAAGATGCAATTTGAGACTCTTTCAAATCATTTCTTGATTTACCCACGAATAATTGATGAGAATAAAAATTAATATGTTCATGGGCATAATTATTTTGCTCTTTATCTTCTAGTTGGTAATGTCTATTAATTTGTACATGAATATATAGTGCATAATTCATTCCAAAGTGATTTGAAACACATGATTTCATAACATGACGATAAAAAATATCAGGGTACAAGGAATAATATGTAGAAGAGTTGAAAAGCCGAAATGCATCTCTTGAAATGATCGGAATATGTGTTTCGAAATGTGGTTTTGTTCTCTCTCCTTGTATAAACTGATCAACCTCTGTTGTATACTCTTTTAAAGAGTATGATACAGTTTCTAAGAGACAATTTGGTTCATCATAAAAGGGTGAATGTGAGAGAAAATTACCATAATTAGATGATTCATTGCTAGTTTGACCAATGTTGTCATCTCACACTAATTGATCTTGAGCCTGTTCACATGAGTGATGGGAAGTTTTACTGACAACAAGATTACCAAATTCACATTCCATCTCTTTTACTTCAGAGGCAATTGTAATATCTTGGAGAGTTTGACCACGGTCTCCTTTTGAATTCAATGTTCCTTACTCAATAGAAAAATACATTGTTGGCAAAGAAATATCAAAAGCCATAATTGTATCTTGTAAAATGTCATGCTGCTCTTGATCTGCCAAAATGAAAGAAGTTGAAAAAAAATGTGGTGCTTTAATGATTTCAAGATCATCATGAACTTTTAAACCATCTTTAGATTGAGTATTAGTGCTCAATTCAGATTGGCTAGCAATTAATTAATATTTCTTTTCTGAGAGAGAAATGAGATATTGAAACCATTCATTAATAAGAGGAATTTCTTTCAAACATGATCTAGTACAAACATGTATGAACCTAATTGCAAAATCATTGAATGATTCATAATTTTTTTTCCTTAAGCAACTTAATTCTTCACTTAATTCATCATAATCATAATTGTTAAAATCTGATAAAAACTCAATTACAAACTCCGACAAAGAATGAATCGAATTAGCTGGAAAATATTCGAACCAATATTTAACCCAACCTTGGAAAGTGAGAGAGAACAATCTACACATGAGATTGAGATCAATGATCTTATTCTTTAAGCACTTATAAAAAAAAATAGAAATATGGTCTGCTGCAGATGTGTTCCCTTCACCATCAAAGGTGAGTTATAAAAAGAGATCAACTGTCTTGCTGGGACTAACTGGTAATGAGACATTGAAAGCATGTTCCAACACAGTGATTTGGGCAGGAGCCATAAAAAATCAAGAAATTGAAGAAATTGACTCCAAATAGTTAGCTTGTCAGCTAACCTGCCTTCTAGTGCATTATAAGATGGCACAAAAGAATAATTTATAAACCTAGAATTATGATAGGGTGAGGGGTGAAACATTTAATCATTAAATTTACCTCGACCCTCCTTCTAGCGCCATTTGTTGACTAGCGTTTATGACACACCATCAACGGGAAGGGAAGATCTGGTCCGGGGTTGTCTATTTAACCCAAGCCATTTGGTGTAATCTACCGTGACGGGTTTTATGGCTCTGTTAGCCAACTGAGATCCTAAAACAACTAAAATAAGTAGACTAACTAAAGATACAACTCTAACAATCAACACTTTTATTACAAATGCTTAACTAACAATGTTTATGTGCAATAGTTATATACAACCTACAAGGTTTAAGAAAAGCCTTGTGAAAATAATTGTTTTAAGATAATGGATCTAAACAAGATTAAATATAAACAAAATTATTCTATTACTCTAAATACCAAACTAATAAAGAATGAATGAATAAGATTGTAAATGATATAACGAAAATAGACAAAAATATTAACGTTTAAATGATGCAATCATTATTCATTCACAAATCAACAAATTAAATAAATAATAAGATAACTAACCTCTCACTGATCAACAATAATAAGCTAAATTCATCTCTATGTATTTGTATGAGCTCCTCTTAACCTATGTCAAGTGTAAACCTATGACAAAAGCAAACATAATACTTCCTGAAGAAATTCAAGGAAGTGTTTCATATTCTGGAGCGAGTTTATGACGACAGAAAGACAAATAATTATATATCATGTGACCTTGAAATGTCTAATAATTGAAAATGAAAGAAATTCCAATTCTCAGAAATGGTGTTACCAACTATCTAGCATCAGATATAAACTCAAAATACTTGAATATATGATTAGTCAAAGATATAAACTAAACCAAAATATAATGAACAACATAAAGAAAAAAACATGATATAAAATATTATGTGCAGAACTGACTAAAGCTAGTTTGACATAGATAACATTTCACATCAAGAAATTACATAAGAAGACAATAAAAAAACACTGCACAGTCTACACAGGACGAAAGCCAAAGAGTAAACTACTTTCTAATATAGTTTCAACAAAATATCATCATATGGTCCAAGAAGAATTTTTGGGATAATAGACTCTTAAAGATTGAAAAGATTAATACATAAATGATAGCAATTAACTGTGTATTGATAAAACAGAGTAAAACTAATTTAAATCAATGCATAATCAATTAATCAAATAATATGAAGATATTATAATGAAAATAAAACCATTTTACTCATAGGACAAAAGCCATTAAACAATCTAGAATTTCATATTGTTCTTCGAAAATACTCTTCCATTCTCCCAAAATTCCAACCATCTGTTACTCCATTTGAAAAGAAAAAGTTAAAAAATAAATAATATACAAAAAAGAAAGGATCAAAATCCTCCTCTGAATTTCTTGGCCTCCAATGGGCTCTGAACTTTCTCATATTTATGCAATGAATGAACAGTCTGGGCGTCACTAATAATTTCCGCCACCTGAAATTTGCCTCGTAAAGAGACAACAATATCTCTCAAATCATGCATTTGTTTGGGAAAAAGCTCGCGATTAATCTAAATGGGTCCATTATGGAGATGGGTTTTCAATCATTTCTTCAAATTCCTCACAGTTTGGCTGAAATCAGTCTTGCAAAATCATCTGTTTGTTCTTGAACGCATTTCCAAATCTTATTTGTTGTTGCTCATAAATTATTTGCAACAATCCAATATTATTTTGGATCAATTATCTTGAACGTATTTCGATAATAAAATCAAGCCATGATCAGACATAATACTTCCTGAAGAAATTCAAGGAAGTGTTTCATATTCTGGAGCGAGTTTATGACGACATAAAGACAAATAATTATATATCATGTGACTTTGAAATGTCTAATAACTGAAAATGAAAGAAATTCCAATTCTCAAGAATGGTGTTTTTTTTTTGATGTAAACGGGTATGTATTATATTAAAGGGGTGGCAAAGCCACAGATTCAGTTACAAAAGTGGCCCAATGTGTCTTTGGGCCTACAATCCTGATTACAGTCTACCTTGAAACTAGATCTATTGACTGACTTAGCTCCCTTTCTGCTTAATATACTGCTTATTTAAAGCCTTGGCTGAGACAAATGCCAGAGTGCTTGGTGAGCTTGCTTACATTTACAAATGACACAAAGGATTACTTCTCTTCTTCCTGGCTCCAATTGCTGTTCAATTGGGCCATCTTAGCCTCCAGTTGTTCCATTCTTTCATCAAATTCTTGCTGAGGGTTCTTCAACTCTTTGTGAAGCTTGTCCAATTCCTCTGCAAAACCAATTTTAGTCAGGGTGATGTCCGACTCAAGCTGCTCTAGCCTGCGTTCTGCTTCCACATCCAAGTTTTCCAGAAAATCTAATTGATGCTGAAGCATCTGTTTCAGATTTGCAAGAGTTTTGTCCATCTCCTTCAGTCGCTCTTCTGTGCTCATCGTGCCTTTGGATGAAGACGCCATCTCCCTACGAGCTCTCACCTCGCGTGCCTGGCTTTGCTTACTCTGAATCCTTGCGCTCTCTGAGTTCCTAATCGCTCTGCAGATCTTCTCTTGGGCTGGAATGTGAGGGGGCCGACCTCCCTTTATTTCTTTTTTGCTCATTTCCATCATTGCCTGAGGGAGCTGGACGAGACTGCGTGGATCTTGTGGCTGCCTCAGATCTTGGTCGCCATTCCTCTTGGTACTTAGCCGAGCCTGCCTTCCAATCAAACCAACTATCCCTGTCTGCTTGCTCGATTCGCCCAGATCCTTTGTCCCTGCGCGATCCAGCATTTGGATGAGTGCCCGTGGCCTGCATGGGTTCATGGGATCTCCACTCTTTCCATTATGCCATTTACAGACATCACTCCTGCCTCCAATAATACGCCTTGGTTGGCTTCTTTTTCAACACTTCGATTTTGATCCCTTAGCACGTGATAAAAATGACAGGAATTCAAATTTCTTAAAATGAGCCAAATTTTGTCAAGGAGATTATTGAGTTTGATACTTTGAGTTTTGGATATCTTGACCATGGCCTGTATAATGATTATAAAATCACCTATTACTGTCAAGTCCGGGATTCTGAGCTTTACTACCAATTGCAATCCTTGCCAGAGAGCCAATGCCCTAGCCCTGTTGTTGGTTTCTATACCGAGCCCAAGAGCATAGTGCGTCACTTTGTCTTGTTTGGGATCTTCAATTGTGCCCCCTCCTCCGGCCAGCCCTGGGTTCCCTTTCGAGGCCCCATCAAAATGGAGGATAGGTGTTTTGATATTACTTTTCCAATTGGCAAATTCCTTTCCTCTTACCCTGATCTCCCAGCTTTCTTGGTTTGGATGACTTCGATGTTGGCTTTCTAATCCTGGGACGTTGAATTGAGCTGTCCAACTCCTCTGATCTTCAACCAGATTGTGTAGCTTTACTGTGGAGCTGAGATGTGCAACTAACTCCCCCAACATTGCTCGAATTTTAGTGACAGTTCTGACTTCACTTAATTGGTTGTCTTTAAAAATTCTATGATTTCTTTCTAACCAGAGACTCCATAGGACGAGCTTTGGTAGCAATCCCCATATCCAGAG
>JZKD02S1939544.1:208516-243352 GCA_000966675.3 Picea glauca
TCACACTTTGACTGCTAAAGTGTAAGCTCAACACCCATCAGTAGGTTTAAAGATAAGTTTTTATGAGGATGCCAAATGGATCAAAACTTAGTCATAATAGTGAAAATCATAGAAGGTTCTAGAAAATATGTATCAACAAATGAGGTATTGGCTAACTTAGATCATGGTTTTACAAAGTAAAATGGATAGCTAGAAGACTTAATGAGAAAATGAAAAATGTCTACCACTCACATAAGGTAATACTAGCAGACATCTGAGGAAAGCCTTTTGACATACGAACTACTTTAATCAAAATATAAACTCTGAGAAAATCATAACAACATCACAACGAAACCTCCATTGCAATACATATACAATAAATTAAATGAATCATTCAAATGACAGTAAAATCAGAGTAAGATTGAGATAAGATAATGGAAATAAACTAATTTCTATTAATAAAAAAGTCTCAAGTCTGATACACAAAATCCAGAGATGGCTCTGTAACTTCAAAATTTCAAAAAAGTATGACTCTCATTATAATCCTTCGAACCCTTCAATGATTTTCAATCTCTATCTTATAGCCTAGGCTGTCAATGACAACTTTACAATTTGAATCCCCCTTCTTGAATATGATTCCCACACCTAAAGGTGGAGTAACTACAATTGTTCAACAAAAAAGTAACAAAATTCTAAAAACTAGGCCCATGCTGGTAACCTCCTTGATCATATTAAATGTGCTTGATGACATGTGATATGAGCGCATCTCCCTTGGTTAGGTGTCCCTCCAGCCTTCCACTGAACTTCTAGCAATTGTCATAAACTTATCTTTGCATTTGGAAACTGTTTATTCCTCCAAAACCTCTAGATCAAGAGTTCACAACATAGTTCACAGCGCCAACCTGTATTAGCAAGTTCACAGCGCTAGGCCCTGCGAACTCTCTTGTAGCTGCTCTGTTTGTTTGAAAATTCATAAAAACACTCCAAAACAGTCCCAAGTCTCAACAACTGCTATAATAATATGTGATAATGGTATAAGACATAGGAAATCTTAACACATCCTCAACTAAATCCCGACTTATCAAACACATGACTGTCTTCAATTAGCAAAATACCAAAACAAAAAATTGTAAAAAATGGTATGGTGTCCATCTTCTTCGCTATCTGACTTTGGAGCTCCTCCTGGTGGAAACTTTAGCTAATATATCCAAATTATTCTTGGCCATCTCCTTTATGAAAGGTTGCAACAACATATTTATCCATATGATCTGACTCTAGTAGGCTATGTTCTATCTGTACAAGTTTCTAAGCTTCCCGTGGAGAGGTCGAAACCTTTTAGCTATGAACTTAGCCTTTTCAAGAGTTCCACGATACATCTCCATAAGATCATTTAACTTCTTCTTTTCAACCAACTCCTCCCATTTTAGTTTCGAAATTTCAGTTCTTGCCTCTTTAAGCTGTCTGTTTAGCCTCTTAAAGGTAGGATTTTCTCGAGGAGTAGTTATGTCTACAATTTCAATGAGCTCTTTGATAGGTACACTTTTTCCATTTCTCTGGATGGGGTCTCTCACCGACACTTTATCCACAATGCTTTCTTGCTTTGCTGATGCTCTAGTAACATGCCTCCTGTCCTTGAACTTGTCTGCAGTAGGTGGTGAAGAGAACAATAACTTTCTCCCTCTCAGATTTGTGGCTCTAGTTGAAGGAGTCTCCACTGGAGTGGGAGCTGGAAAAGGTGAAACCTCTCTTTGTGGGGACTGAGAAGATCCTCCTTCTTCTACATGTTCCTTTTTTGCCTTATCTTTCTTAGCAGACATAATGCTCTTCCTTTTCTTATTCATCTCCAATTGTACCGTCTTGCCAACCTGAAGAGGGATTTGTGCCTCAGATTGCGGGGTAGGAGCAATGTTAAGCTGAAAGTTGGAAGAAGAAATGAATTCTTCCCATTCCAACATCCTTATTAGACCTGAATGAAAAACGCTTGTATCAACTACCTTAGACTTAGCTTGAACCATATCAAACATTTTTCCAATACTTCTGAACAAATAGAAAGGAAGATTCATATCATCTTTCCCTGTGAAGTGTAGTAGTAGTATGATGTGATATTGATAGATCATGTTAAATATCCCTTCACAGGTAAAGTATCTTTGAATTATCTTCAACATTTTATCAAAACCCTCTAACAAATGGTTTCTGGGCACACCCTTTGACAAATTGTCTTCTTCGTGTTCTGGTTTGAGGAATTCCCTTGAAAATGTAGCATTCAGAGTCATGGCCTTGAACCATCTCTCCCTAGTACTAGGTATCTCAGTGGCTGTTGATATGGTCCTCTCAGATACCTCAAATTCTAGTATCCCAACCTTGGTCTTGGTTCCATCAAATTTTAGTCCAAATTCTTTAGCCACCTCTGGGTGCCCCCTCTGCATTTTCTGACAGAAATTAATATAGCCCACTCTTTGGAAGACCTCCCTGATCAAGGGTTCCTTAGCAAATAACTGCATATCATAAGGTTGTGTTCTCACAATGTCTCCACCTTTGTGAACCTTCTATTGTTGATTATCCATTGCTGCTAGCTAGGAAGGTTTTATCACAGTACCAAATAATTACCCACAATGGAGAGCAGGGAAGCAAAGGAAATGACTACTGGAATCAATAAGAAAAATCCACACAGACCACTCAAAATGGCAATGCTTCTAAGTAAGGCTGAAATGGTTTAACAATGAGGTTATCTTCATAAACGGTCTGTGAATAGATGGTGAATTGGTAAAAGGATGCTTTGCAAAGGATGTTGGAACAGAGAGTTCATAGCGCTGGCTGACTACACAGAGTTCACAGTGCCAGAGATAGGGTTTTGGAAAAGCTGTGTGAAAAGAGTGATGGAGAGGCCAAGGATCATAAGATAGGGTAATTCAGGCCCAGGGATGATGATGGTTTCAAGAGATAATATGCAGAGCATGGGAAGAAGGTTCCAGAGCTTAATTAAAGGTCTGTGAGAGAGTTCGCAATGCCATAAAAGGAAAAGCCACTAACCCCCTTTCTAGGCCTTAAAACAAGGTGTACAAGCTCATGAAGTACCTGGTAGCCTGGAATTGGAGGCTTCGATCTCTAGATCTTCTCAGGAGTGCCTGCAAGTGGTCTAACCACCAACTCATCCCCTGCAGCCAGTTTGCAGTGAAGTGTGCAATGCCTGTCTGTAACTCCACTTCATGGTGCCAAGCTGGAGGATGCTTTGCACACTTGGGGAAAATGGTTAAGACATTCATAAAAATAATTGTTGAATATTTATTTAAAATTCAACTCTGAAATCAAGGAGATCTCCAATGACATGACCTTTTAAGAGCAAAGATGACTATAAATGCAATATGTACTTTGAAAGCACTGCGAACTCTCCTAGTGAGTTGGCAGCGTACAACTCAGACTAGATTTGATATTTTAACGAGATGAGTGACAAGAGGATGGGTCAGCGTACAACATTGATAAAGTGACATGTCAGGGTAATAATGACCAATTTTGAAAGATGTGACTCAATGAATCTTCAAACCAAAATCAAACTAATCATAATTTATTCATGCCAAAAAATGAAAATTTGCTATGGGAAAGGGACCTAAAACCTATAATCTAAGGTAAAACTATGAATCAAAAGAAAACTAAAGATTTTTATTGACCCTTGACAATCTATGTGATAACATTGGATCCACAGGGGATGGGATGATCCTTGTGAGCTGCCAAGAACACGCAGTTTCAATGTCTTATCCAAGGGCTATGGGGTCATTATTCAAGAGAAACAAAAAAAAATGAAAAGTAATATTTACAATGGAAGAGAAAGCCACTCATGGATTTAAGCAAAATATTTCTTCAGAAAATGCCCATTAACTGGGCCACTAGAAATTTCAGAGTCTTCCAAGTTTTGCAATTTTAAGTGTTATTTTGAAAAATTTCAGAAATCTTGAAAGGACCAATCCACAAGGCTTCAAATTTACCATGTTTTCCCTTGTATTTCTTTTGTGCGTCCCATGTGAGCACCAGGTCTCCCAGCTGGAAATATTTTTTGTTTACCTTATCAAAATCTTGCTTGATCTTTTGTTTATGAATTTGTGCTTTATCAAGGAGTTGCTCCTCGGTCTGTTGCACTTCTACTAGCTAATGCATCCTCCCGACCATATCATCTGGTTCTCCTTGTTGATCTTGTAAAAAATTTGCCACAGGTAATGTGAGTTGAGAAGGAAAGACAACCTCAGTTCCATAGGCCAATTGAAATGGGGTAGTACCAATTGATCTCTTGATGGTTACTCTATCTGCCTAGAGATAAAATTTCAGCTTTGAATCCCAAGATTTTTTGTTATCCTCCAACAATTTTTTGATGATATTTACTAGAGTTTTGTTAGAGGAATCTTCCAAGCCATTACCTTGAGGGTAATAAGGAGTAGAATGATTATGTTGGATTCCAAATTTTTTACAAAACTTGACCAGGGGTTCGACTTTAAAAGCTGCAACATTATCAATCATAATCTTGTTAGGACATCCAAATCTTGACAAAAGGTCTTCCAGGAAGCCAATACCTACTTTATGTGTTGCATTTATTTTAGGAATGACTTCTATCCACTTGGTGAAATAATCAGTGGCAGTCAATATCCAATGATGTTGGTCACTTGAAGCTGGATGGATTTATCCAATGCAATCTAATCCCCATTACTGGAAAGGACCAGATGCCATTATGGGTTTCAGAGGTAGGGATTTTAGCTGTTGCTTTCCTAAGAGCTTCTAACATTTATCACAACCCCTAATCTGAGTATTTTATATCCTGTGGTCCTCCAAAAATGATGGCCTCCACACATGATATCATGAAAGATAAACATGGTTTGTTTTGCCTCATCTGGGTCTAAGCATCTTAGAAGAACCCCAACAATATCCTTCGAATAAAAAACATAATAAAAAATGCAGTATCTGATTGATTCGAGTTTTAAAGTTCTCACCTTAGTCTTATCAAGTCCAGGTGGGGGCTGCAATGTCTGCAAGAAATGTATAAGGTCCTTGTACCAATTACACTCTGTCAATTTAGGACTGATTTGTGAGGTGCTGCTAGCAATATCAGTCTGCTGATATATAGAATATGCATTCATGAAATTAACCCCAAGTGATTTACAGTTTGATTCAACCAACAAACTAGCTAAACCTTTCCCTTTCACCAACTTAGTAGGCTTCATTTCAAGGTCAAACTCCAGAATTTTGGCAATCCACTTACTCCTCTTTTCATCTATGTCAGGTTGGATTAAGATTTCTTTCATAGAAGCTGAAGGGACATAGGAAATAATTATGGAATGAAAAATATAGACCCTAAAGGCTTTGAGGGATTTAGCCAAAGCATGAGCCTGCTTTTCCATAATATCATACCTAACCTCTGCATCCCTTAATTCCCTGCTGAAGAAAGAATTGGGCTGCTCCATCCCATCTGTGTTTTTCTGAAGAAGAACAACAACCAATGTGTCATTTGAGGCAAAAGAAAATATAAAAAATTATTTTTAATAATCAGGGCTGATAAGAATAGGTGCCTCAGTCAATGCTTGTTTGAGTTGATCAAAAGAATTCTGAGCTTCAAGAGTCCATTTTACCTCATTTCCCTTTCTTAGCATGGATGTGATAAACTTAACTAATTCAACAAAATTAAAGATGAATCTTCTTAAAAAGTTTATTTTACCCAAGAAAGACTGAATCTCCTTCTTGGAACTAGTGAGAGACAGAGTCTTGATGGCCTCTACTCTACTTGGATCAATCCTTACCCCCTCTGCTGAGACAATGTGCCCCGACAACTTATCCTCTTTCATAGCAAACAAAGACTTCTTGGGATTGAGTGACAACCCAAACATTATACGTTTTAGGAAAACTTTCTTCAAATAATGATAATGTTCCTTATTAGATCTTGAGAACACGGTAATTTCATCCAGATAGATGACCACAAATTTGTCTTTTTATCCAATGAAGACAATATCCATTGTGCGATGGAAGGTTGCTCCTGCATTTATGAGACCAAAAGACATTTTGGCATACATGAGTGTGCCCCAAGGAGTAGTGAAAGCTGTTTTCTCTCTGTCTTCAGGTAAAACAAAGATCTGATTGTAGCATGAGAAGCCATTAATCATGGACATCCTTGCTGAACGAGTCACCCTTTGCAAAATATGTTCCATCTTAGGCAAGGGATAATTATCTTTCTTGGAACTCCTGTTTAGGTTTTTGAAATCAACACAAAGTCTAATTTCACCATTCTTTTTCCTCACAGGGATTAGATTAGCCACCCACTTAGAGTAAGTCAAAGGTATGATGATATTAGCATCAAGCAACTTCTTGACTTCCTTTTCCATAATAGGAAGCAACATGGGGTTAATCTGTCTTGATTTCTGCCTAAATGGTTTGGTATCATCTTTCAAAGGAATTTTGTGTTCAATGATGCTTGTATAATAAGTTTGTAGGTCCTCATTTTCCAAGCAAATGCATCGACAAACTCCTTTAATAATTTCACATATTCAACTCTTTGTTCCTTTGACAGACTGCTAGACAACTTGACATACTTGGGGTTTTTCTCAGTACCTAGATTGCATTCTATCATATCAACTTCTTCGTTTGAGCCCATAACCTTCACAACCACACCATTTCTATCAAACAATCTCTCCAAAGGGACCAATCCTTTGGGAATATGGTTACTAGGCAATGGGAAAATCTTGTGGTCTGCAATTTTGTTAAGGGATATGTCAACATGAGGGTTTTTCTCAATATCTTGATTTTGATCAATGTGAAGAGTAGAAAACTCTTCCATAGTTTCCAGAAATCTCTTAATCTCAAGATCATCCTAAAAAAACTTCCAATGTTTGACATTGTCAGGTATAGAGGGCCTATACTTCACTTCTACATCATACTTGAGTTTTGGGGGTAATGGGATTTTGAAATTGCTAGCAGAAACAACCAAAGAATCAACCATAACATTCTCTTCTCTAGGAACAAAAGATATGTTAAAATCTAGGAAAGAATTATCAATGATATCCCATACCTCATTTCCATAAGTCCTCAACCTTGGATGCTTTGCTTGATATAGATTTCTTACCCGATGCACAATCAATTCTGCATCCCCCAAAACTGATAACTCCTCAATTTTCATATATTTAGCTTCCCTCAGCCCCAAAAGTAGAGCCTCATACTCTACAACATTATTTTTAGTTTCAAACTCCAAATTATAAGACAAGGATATGACTTCTTGAGAAGGAGAAATAAAAACCACTCCAACACCAATACTTTCTTTAGAAGAGACCCCATCAAAATACATCTTCCAAACTTGGGTAACTTGAGGAGGTGTCTCGCACATTGTTGGAGGCTGCTTTCTGATTTCCAAGGGTGTCTGGGGAACATTGGTAAGTTGCAAAATATTGGATCCCAAATCAGTGTCAACTACATAAATAGGATGGTTTGTGGGATTAGCTTCATCACTAATAATGTAAGCTAGTTGTGCTTCTTTGTACAACCTTCTGTGCTCACCTCCAAACACAGGAATAGTGGCATATGAGAGGTCCATCTGTAATAACCCCCCCAATATTTTAATCCAATACCTTAACAATAACATCCCAAACTTAGGGGGAACATCGACCACTACAATATCCATGACCACACTCTTCATGGGCAATTGAAACAAGGTAACAACTAGGTCTTTAATCACTCCAAGGCATTTCACCTTCCTAGAGTCAAAATATTATAGATCATGATATGTTTTGGTAATTTTAAGACCCATCTCATCCATGAATTTTTTAGGCATTAGGTTATGAGATGCACCTGTTTCCATCAAGTAATTATGCATAATTTTATCATGAATATTCAGTGAGGTGTAAAAGGGAGGAGAGGAGTCATCCCTATATTCTACCAAGGGCCCCAATATGACTGTTGGTTTTTCATCTTGTAAATTCACTGAGTCTTTTGAGTGTGAGGTAGGCTCAGGCTACAATATTTTGGAAAGGTACTTCTTAAATTATTCATTCTTGATCAACTCTAAAAATGGGATTGAAATTTCAATTTTCTGTATTTCATTTTCAAAGTTGAAAGAAGAAGGAGATTTCAGGATGAGTAACTCTGGGAAGACTTAGTGGTCTAGTCATCCCCACTAGACCATAGTCTCATGCAACATGGGGAAAGGTCAGCTAACTCAATATTATATTTTTAAGTTGACTCGGAAAAAGGTAAAAAGGGTAAAACGATAACTCAATGAAGGAATAGAGCGCTGGAGGTTGAGTTAGGAGTTGACCCTAGGGGTTAACTTAACTCAACAAAGAAACATAAAATAAGTATAAAGGAAATCCTAGGGCACACCTCTCACTTCATCTTGGATGTTATTGCATTTGGCTATTGGGCTCTTGAGCACACATTTTTGAGGGTTTTAAGATTACAAATCCTAGAGAACAACTCAGTGGTGAAAGATTCTACTCACCTTGTTCCAAGCTTGGTCTTGGGGATGAAACACTCCACCCACACCATTCTATCATCTTCACAAGTTCTATCATCGATCCAGGAGGGAAGCAAGCCATTCCCTTTGGGGGTTTTCCAGTAGGGGCACATCATTTCATGAAGAGAAGTTCGATCCAACCTTGTGATAGGGTCTATTGAAATTCTAACATATGGGTATTGTTTGTAGGGCCCTGTTCATCAGTTTTGGAGTATTCTTGGAGAGTTGCTTCAACTAGATAATTATTTGCAGCTTTGGGACGTCCTTGAGATAAGGGGGGCGCAACTATGATTCAGATCTGCTCATTTTGGAGGGTTTACACCTCATATTTGATCCTGAGACTTCTCCTATTGGCTTGTGGTAGCTCGATCTACCTTTCTGGAGAGTTTCAGTATATTTAGAGACTTCTTCCATCAGGGCCAAATTATTGAGCTTGACAGCCTTTAGGAGGGCGCAACCTTGATTAGGGTTTCAACAGTTTGGAGGGGTGAATCTTGGCATCTAGACTTGATAGTTCAGGTAGGGCTTCCACTGGTCCCAATCTATATTTTTGGGAAGTTTGGTACTGTTTGGAGATCCTCTTCAGTTGGGCTGAAATATTGGTCTTCTCAGCTCTACAACAGGACATACCTTCAACAAGGGGGATTTGTACATAACCCTAGTTCTTCTTGTATTGTTCTTCATTGTATTTCCAGCCTTTGGGAGGCTTGCATCTCTTATCCATAGCATTTTGTAGCAACTTATCTATTTATCTATTGGAGCCATCTGATGTTATTCTAGATCTTCATCCATCTTGTATCAGGTTCTTGATTCTCATAATAATAAAGGTCAAATCTATGCTATTTGGTTCTATATCTTGTGTACTGGTTAGATCTTGCATTTGTAGTGAGTATATCTTCAGATCTACACTTAATAATTGAATATAACCCTAAGGCCGAAACTTGTGAGGCCAACCTGAAAACACAAACAATCAAACAACTAATTCAGTCGTCAGTTAGTGTTACAAGCAAAAAAATTTGGCTTGGGAACATTACAGTGGTATCAGAGCTCTGATCCTCCCATCCTGTAAGGATTAAAGCATGCTGAAATTCAGTGGCATTTACATGGGACGAAGGAAGAAACAAACAAATGAAACATAGTTCGATATGGAGGGGTCAAGTGATGACAGTGAGCCACAAGGCTTGGAAATCTTAGCACAAGAGTTTCGTAAATCCATAAACCAGATAGAAAGTAAATTGGTCACCCACTTATAGGAGAACGAAGAGGAAAACTATAGGGGGCCTGCTGAGATATCTGAGACCTTAAGGAAGGTAGATGAAAACCAGACAAGGATAGGTGGGATGTTGATGGTGATGAATCACAAGGGGAAAGGCCCAGAAACCTATGCCAATAAGGAAGCTAGTGGATCTCATGGAGGAAACATGTATCTGCAGGAACATGTCCTCTATCATTATTTTGAGGGAATCCATGGAGGGGGAGCACCACTGGGACAGACAGGTAGCAGGGCTACTCCTAGAATGTACTTGGCCACATTCACAGATGAACCCAAACAACTTGACACCATAGATGATTTTGTTGATCAGTTTGAGCAATGTTACAGGGAGTACAACTCATTGAATATGACAATTCAAAGGAAGATCACCCTAGATTAGTATTGGGGAATCAAATCCAAAAACAAACCCAGTTCGTACCACAAGATCAACTATGATTTTGAGCACATGGCAGGGAAGATGGAGATCCCCTACTTTGATGGTTCAACCAAGATGACTGCACAAGCATGGGTACAAAAACTAGACACTTACCTGCAACTTAACCCTATTAGGGAGATGGAGGCCATCAAATTTGCCACATTGTACTTGGATGTCAAATCTCATGATTGGTGGTATCATGGATTGGCCATGCTTGGCCACAATCAGATAGTGGCATACACAAATTTTACTCAGAGATTCATTGATAGGTTTGACGAGGGGGATCTTGAGCTACATTTCCAGGAGCTCACACAACTCAGATAGACAGGAGCACCATAGGTGTTTGAGGAATTTCAGAGGATGGTAGTCATGGTGGAGGATGTATCAAAGTCTAGGCTTATGATGCTCTTCATTGAGGGGTTGATGGAGACTTTGAAGGGTTGGGTTAAGGATTTTAAGCCTACCAACTTGCAGGATGATATCTGGAGGACGATATATCTAGGTCCAGCTGAAAAACCGAAATTTGTGCCTAGACCACCTTTGCACACCAGAGGTAGAGACCAAAGACCTCCAATGAACCCAGGTGGGTGAGACCCAAGGGGGTTTGACAGGGGGAGAGGTAGAATGGATGAGAATACTAGAAGAGAACTGAGGACTATGCTACACATGTAAAGAGCCATGGAACCCATCCCACAAGTGCATGGTCCATGGCCAAGTTTATTACATAGAGGTGACATCAAACAATGAAGAGGATGAGGATTTTGGGCCTTTTCGGCCACATCTAGAACATGGAGGCAAACACCACCGAAACTACAAATGAGGAGGCTACATGTCATGACAATACGACAGAGGATAGAGCTACTTTGGCATCCATTAGTTGGGTTCCCAAGTAGAACACCTTTAGGATGAGAGGAGTCTTGCAAGGGTAGAAAGTATCAGTGATAATTGATGGTGGAGCCTCCCACAACTTCATTGACTCAGAATTTCTACATAGGAGGCATATACCCACATTTGAGTTTGAAGGATTCAAGGTAGAGGTAGCAGGAGAAAGCACCATGCCTTGTAACAAGTACATTCCAGGGATGAAGCTTACATTAGGTAAGAATGATTTAGTACATGATGTGTATGTGATGGACCTTCCAAACACAAACATAATCCTTGGAGTACAGTGGCTCAGCACGTTGGGGCCTATCACCACCAACTACAAGACCATGGAGATGTCTTTCAMAGAGGAGAGTGGAAGAAAGGTAGTCCTCAGAGGCATGACAATCAACACAACCAAGGTAGTTACAATGAAGAGGATGGAGGCCATTTTCAGAAGAGAGGAGATTATGTATGCTGTTGAGTGAAAGATATCGACACGTGTGGAAAAAAAGGGGAAGGTTCACTACGCACCAGAGATTCAAAGGATCATTGATAAACACAACAAAGTGTTTGGTCCTATCCCACCAGGTGTGCCACTAGACAGGGGATTTGAGCATATCATTGAGTTGGAGGAAGGGTCAAAACCAGTCATCACCATGCCTTATAGACACCCAAAGAAGTACAAAGAAGAAATAGAGAAGGCCATCAAATAACTCTTAGATATGGGTCACATGAGACCAAGTTCCATCCCTTTTGCCTCTTCAGTGGTATTAGTCAAAAAGAAGGATGGAACCATGAACATGTGCATTGATTTTAGAGCATTAAACAAGAAGACCATAAAAAACCGGTATCCCATCCCTAGGATTGATGAGCTATTGGACGAGCTCCATGGGGTTGTTTACTTCATGAAAATTGACTTGCGCTCTATTTACCATCAAATAAAAATGAGGGAGGAGGACATCCTTAAGACTGATTTTAGGTGTCACTACGACCACTATGAATTCTTGGTGATGCCATTCGGATTAACCAATGCACCAACCACATTTCAGTCATGTATGAACCATGTCTTCAACAAGCAGTTGAGGAAGCATCTTCTTGTGTTCTTTGATGATTTTATAATCTATAGCAAGACGTGGGAGGAACACCTTCATCATATGGAACAGATCCTAGCTATCATGGAGGTCCAATCCTTGTATGCCAAGGAGTCCAAATGTGAATTTTGGATGACATAGGTCATCTTTTTGGGACATATTATTGGAGTTAAAGGGGTACAAGTGCATCAGGAGAATATTAAGGAGATAATTGAATGGCCCATACCCAAAACTATTACATAATTTAGGGGATTTCTAGGCATTTTCACTTATTACAGGAAGTTCTTCAAAGGGTTCTCACAACTCTGTACACCTTTGACTGATTTGACCAAAAAGGGAGCTTTCATGTGGAGTGAAGAAGCCCAGTTTACATTTGACAATATGAAAAAGGTAATGAGCACATGCCCTGTTTTAGCCCTGCCAGATTTCGGCCAACCCTTCACATTGGAGTGTGATGCATCCAGAGAGGGCATTGGGGTCGTACTGATGCAAAATAGGCATCCTCTTTCCTATGAGAGCCAAAAGTTGAGAGGCCCTGAGCTTCTTTACACTATCTACGATAAAGAAATGTTAGCCATCATGCATGCCTTGGCCAAATTCAGACAATACTTGGTGGGAGCAAGATTTGCGGTGAGGTTAGATCACAACAACCTTAAGTACTTCTTGGATTAGAAGGACTTGAACGAGAGATAACATAAGTGGGTCAGTAGGATACAAGCCTACGATTTTGACATTGAGTTTGTCAAAGTGAAGAACAACGTAGTTGCAGATGCCTTATCCACGAGGCCATCAGTTTATGCCATGACAGATGTATCAGTTGATTGGAAGGCTCACCTCTTGGTGGAATATTCTGGAAATCGGTTCACTTGTTAGTTGCTGGATGAGAAAGTACAAGATGATAACTCCAGAGTCATAGATGACATCATCTATTACAAGGGCTGAATATACTTAGTTCCCGAATCAAACTTCAAGGCCAAGATATTACAGGCTTGTTATGACTCACCGGTGGCAGAGCACCAAGGGATTGGCAAAATATACATGCAAGTCATGGAAAGATTCTCATGGAAGGGCCTCAAAGAGGATGCGATGAATCACATCAAGGAGTGTACTACTTTTCAGGAGAATAAGGATGAGCGCACTCATCTAGCAGGACTACTGCAACCTTTAGCCTTCCCAGAGCACAAATGGGAGAGCTTCTCCATGGACTTCATCACAGGGTTGCCAAGGTCATAGGGTAAGGATTGTATCTTCGTAGTGGTGGAAAAATTGACTAAATTTGCACACTTCTTATCCATTGCTACAGACCTCAGTGCAGCACATGTGGCCGAATTATTTTTCAGAGAGATCTTCAGGCTACATGGTCTACCCAAAAACATTGTTAGTGATAGGGATATGCGATTTATGAGCACCTTTTGGCAAGAGTTATTCAGGTTGGTTGGTACGGCCTTGACACCTAGCACTATCTATTACCCTCCTACTGATGGGCAGACCGAAATAGTCAACAAATGGGTAGAAGGCTATCTCCAGAATTATGTAGCAGGGAAGTAAAAGGGTTGGGTTAGGTGTCTACACTTGGGGGAATACTGTTACAACACCACTTATCAGATGTCCATCGACATGAACCCATTTAGGGCATTGTACAATTATGACCCACTCTCTTTTGTAGAGATTGGTTTTGGTGACAACAGAACTCCGATGGTACAGGATTGGGTACAACAGAGTCAGAACATCCTTAGGGAGTTGAAGGATCACCTACATAGGGCACAAAATCAGCAGAAGGTCCAAGTAGACAAACATAGGGTAGAGCGTACTTTTGAGGTTGGTGACTTAGTCTACTTAAGGCTCCAACTGGACAGACAAGCTTCTATCGAACGAAGTGGAGTAGAAAATCTCCAACCTCGGTTCTTTGGGCCATACATAATCAACATAAAGGTAGGGGATGTAGCTTATAAGCTGTAGCTCCCACAGGGTAGCAGGATACACAATGTTTTCTACGCATCTTGCCTGAAGAGGGCCATCGGCCAACACATCACCCCACTGGAGGTGCTGCCACCTCTAGATGAAGAGGGGCAATTGGTACTGGTACCAGAGGAAATATTGGAGGTTCGAGAGAAGAAAATACAGAGGAGAAGCATCAAAGAATACTTAATCAAATGGAAGGATTTTCCCATTGAGGATGCCACGTGGGAGAATGAACATGTGATACAAGAGACAGGTTTGGAATTGCTTGTGGACATGCAATTGGTCTAGTAATGTTCCCCACCTCTTGATGAAGAGGTCTCGGAAGACTTAGTGGTCTAGTCATCCCCACTAGTCTAATGCAACATGGGGAAAGGTCAACTAACTCAATGTTATATTTTGAAGTTGACTTGGAAAAAGGTAAAAAAGGTAAAAAGATAACTCAATGAAGGAATAGAGCACTGGAGGTTGAGTTAGGAGTTGACCCTAGGGTTTAACTTAAATCAACAGAGAAACATAAAAGAAGTATAAAGGAAAGCCTAGGGCATACCTCTCATTTCATCTTTGATGTTATTGCATTTGGCTATTGGGCTCTTGAGCACATAGTTTTGAGGGTTTTGAGATTACAAACCCTAAAGAACAAATCAATGGTGAAATATTCCACTCACCTTGTTCCAATCTTGGTCTCAGGGATGAAACACTCCACCCACACCATTCTATCATCTTCACAGGTTCTATCATTGATCTAGGAGGGCAACATGCCGTACCCTTTGGGGGTTTTCCAGTAGGGGCGCATCATTTCATGAAGAGGAGTTCGATCCAGTCTTGTGACAGGGTCTATTGACATTCTAGCATCTGGGTATTGTTTGTAGGGCCTTGTTCATCAGTTTTGGAGAATTCTTGGAGAGTTTCTTCAGCTAGATATTTATCTGCAACTTTGGGACGTCCTTGAGACAAGGAGGGCACAACTGTGATTCAAATCTGCTCATTTTGGAGGGGTTACACCTCAGATATGATCCCGAGACTTCTCCTAGTGTCTTGTGGTAGCCTGATCTACCTTTCTGGAGAGTTTCAATATATTCAAATACTTCTTCCATCAGGGTCGAATTATTGAGCTTGACAATCTTCAGGAGGGTGCATTCTTGATTAGGGTTTCAACAGTTTGGAGGGTGAATCTTGGCATTTGGACTTGATACTTTAGGGAGGGCTTCCACTGGTCTCGATCTATCTTTCTGGGAATTTTGGTACTGTTTGGAGATCCTCTTCAATTGGGTCGAAATATTGGTCTTCTCAGCTCTACAACAGGACGTGCCTTCAACCAAGGGGATTTGGACGTAACCATGGTTCTTCTTGTATTGTTCTTCATTGTATTTCCAGCCTTTGGGAGGCTTGCATCTCTTATCTGTAGCATTTTGTAGCAACTTATCTATTTATCTATTGGAGCCATTTGATGTTATTCCAGATTTGCATCCATCTTGTACCAGGTTCTTGCTTCTCATAATAATAAAGGTCAGATCTATGCTATTTGGTTCTATATCTTGTGTACTGGTTAGATATTTCATTTGTAGTGAGTATATCTTCATATCTTCACTTAATAACTGAATATAAACCTAAGGCCAAAACTTGTGATGCCAACCTACAAACACAAATAATCAAACAATTAATTCAGTGGTCAGTTAGTGTTCCAAGAAAAAAAAATTGGCTTGGGAACATTATTGTATCAATTTTTTCTCTTAGTTTATCAACTGCCAATATATTTGATTCCACTTCCAAATAATTCATATTTCATATGAGCTAAAGAGGTATATCTTCTCTCTCTCAACATGAGGCAAAATTCAGGATCAAAGGCACTAGCATAAGTTATTTTGGTAGAGGTTTCAGTATGTTTGATTTCTTTAGGGATTTTATTGTACATTTTATTAAACCATTTGGAAAAATATGAAACTGATTCCCCTTCTTTTGTCTTGAGTGAACCAAACTCTATAATATAATACAAAAAAACTTTCTTATCGCCTCAATGCCTTAAAAAGGCATCAACAAGGGCTTCAATCCCAACAATTTATCCAAGAGGTAAATCCCTAAATCATTTCCTGGCTTCACCATCAAGGCTTTGTACAAAAAATCTCATCCATACATCCTCATTTTCAATGTTTAGATTATCATCATAGCTACAAAAAGCTACAAGATAGTCCTCTGCAGTTATGTCCTCTTATCCTGTGAACTTGGGCATGTACTTAAGATAGTATCCTACTGGGAGAGCATTCATAGGCGGAGGCAACACAAGAGAAACATACCTAGCAGCCACTATGGCATCCATCCTATTTCTAGGAGGGTTTTCACTTTCCATTTGATTAAGAAGAGGAGGATTATAAAATCTAGGAGAACTAGGGGGAGACTTGATTAGTACAACTATAGTTTGTATGACGGGTACCTTAGGAGAATGAAGAGTATAGGATGAAGAAGTTTTAGTTTTAACAAATAGAGGCTAAGTCTTGAAAGAGGATGGTGAAAATTCCAAGGGAACTGAGGGTCAAAACAAATTTAAAAGAGGGAGGAGAAGGTGAACCAAGGGTAGGAAAATCCTCTAGAATCTCAAGCCTGAACCAATTTACAACATCAGGTGAGGCAAGTACTTCAAAAATTTCAAAGATTTATTCTTTCAAATGGGGGTAAAAATATGAATACTCTACAGGGAAATATTCAAGATCTAATTTTTTAGGAGTTTCAACAAAATGTAAAAGAGGAGCACTAGATACAAATACTGGTGTTTTTAAAGTGGAATCAAGAAAGTTTCCATTAGTTCCTGAAAAGCCTTCTTGAGAATCTTTTCCTTTCTTGATGATCTTCTCTGAGTCAGCTTCAGGTGTAGCCAGAGGTAAATGTGGAGTAGACCTTGTGCGAATACCTTTAGGATCCACAACTGAAACAATGGAGTCGCCAGGTGCAAACTACAGTCTTCAATTTACTGATTACTGTGCACCCTCAAAATCGATATTTTCTTGTCGTTCAATCCAAGGGAAATGTTTTCAATCCGTTCCGCAACAACGAATCCAAAAATGTTAGCACTGAAAGTCACACTTTGACTGCTAAAGTGTAAGATCAACACCCATCAATAGGTTTAAAGATAAGTTTTTATGATGATGTCAAATGGATCAAAACTCAGCCAGAACAGTGAAAATCATAGAAGGTTCCAGAAAAGATGTATCATCAAATGAGGTCTTGGCTAACTTAGATCAGGGTTTTACATAGTAAAATGGATAGATAAAAGACTTCTTGAGAAAATGAAAAATGTCTACCACTCACATCAGGAAATACTAGCAAACATTTGAGGAAAGCCTTTTGACATAAGAACTTCTTTAATCAAAATATAAACTTCGAGAAAATCATAGCAACATCACAACGAAACCTCTATTGCAATACAGATACAATAAATCAAATGAATAATTCAAATGACAGTAAAATCAGAGTAATATTGAGATAAGATAATGGAAAGAAATTGATTTCTATTAATAAAAAAGTCTCAAGTCTGTTACACAAAATCCAGAGATGGCTCTGTAACTTCAAAATTTCAAAAAAGTATGAGTCTCATTACAATCCTTCAAACCCTTCAATGATTTTCAATCTTTATCTTATAGCCTAGGCTGTTAATGATAGCTTTACAGTTCAAATCCCCCTTCTTGCATAGGATTCCCAGACCTAAAGGTGGAGTAACAGTTGGAGTAACTACAAATGTTCAACAAAAAAGTAACAAATTGCTAAAAACTAGGCCCATGCTGGTAACCTCCTTGATCATATTAAATGTGATTGATGAAGTGTGATCTAAGCGCATCTCCTTTGGTCAGGTGTCCCTCCAGCCTTCAACTGAACTGAAACTATCATAACCTTATCTTCCCATTTGGAAACCATTTATTCCTCCAAAACCTCCAGATCAAGAGTTCGCAACGCTAGGCGCTGTGAACGCTCCTGTAGCCGTTCTGTTTGTTTGAAAACGCATCAAAAAACTCCAAAACTATCCCAAGTGTCAACAACTTCTATAATAATGTATTATAGTGGTATAAGACATAGGAAATCTTAACACATCCTCAACTGAATCCTGACTTATCAAACATGACTGTCTTCAATTAGCAAAATACCAAAATAGAACATTGTCAAAAATGGTATGGTGTCCATCTTCTTCACTTTCCGACTCTGCAGCTCCTCCTGGTGGCAGATTTAGCTAATATATCCAAATTATTCTTGGACGACTCCTCTCTGAAAGGTTTCAGCTCCATCTTTATCCCTCTGATTTGACTCTGGTAGGCTATGTTCTGTCTGTACAAGTTTCTAAGCTGCATGTGGAGAGGTCGAAATCTTTTAGCTATGAACTTAGCCTTTTCAAGAGTTCCACAATACATCTCCATAAGATCATTCAACTTATTCTTTTCAACCAAATCCTCCCTTTTTAGTTTGGAAATTTTAATTCTTTCCTCTTTAGGCTGTCTGTTTAGCCTCTTAAAGGTAGGATTTTCTGGAGGAGTAGTTATGTCTACAATTTCAATGGGCTCTTTGATAGGTACACTTTTTCCCTTTCTCTGGATGGGGGATCTCACTGACACTTTCTCCACAATGCTTTCATGATTTGCTGATGCTCTAGTAACATGTTTCTTGGTCTTGAACTTGTCTACAACAGGTGGTGAAGAGAACAATAACTTTCTTCTTCTCAAACCCGTGACTCTAGTTGAAGGAGTCTCCACTGGACTGGGAGTTGGCAAAGGTGAAACCTCTCTTTGTGGGGACTGAGAATATCCTCCTTCTTTTACATGTTCCTTTGTTGCTTTATCTTTCTTAGCAGACCCAATGCTCTTCCTTTTCTTATTCATCTCCAACTGTACAGTCTTGTCAACCTAAAGAGGGATTTGTACCTCATACTATGGGGTAGGAGCAATGTTAAGCTGAAAGTTGGAAGAAGTAATGAATTCTTCCCATTCCATGTTTCTCTTTCTTAATTCCTCCATCACCAACATATTTATTAGACCTGAATGAAAAACACTTGTATCAACTACCTTAGACTTAGCCTGAACCCTATCAGACATTTTTCCAATACTTCTGAACAAGTAAAAAGGAAGATTCATAACATCTTTCCCCGTGAAGTGTAGTAGTAGTATGATGTGATATTGATAGATCATGTTAAATCTCCCTTCACAGGTAAAGTATATTTGAATTATCTTCAACATTTTATCAAAACCCTCTAACATATGGTTTATGGGCACACCCTTTGACAAATTGTCTTCTTGGTGTTCTGGTTTGAGGAATTCCCTTAAAAAGGAAACATTCAGAGTCATGGCCTTGAACCATATCTCCCCAGTACTAGGTATCTCAGTGGCTGCTGATATGGTCCTCTCAGATACCTCAAATTCTAGTATCCCAACCTTGGTCTTGGTTCCATCAAATTTTAGTGCAAATTCTTTAGCCACCGCTGGGTGCCCCCTCTGCATTTTCTAACATAAATTAATACATCCCACTCTTTTGAAGACCTCCCTAATTAAGGGTTCCTCAACAAATAACTGCATATCATAAGGTTCCGTTCTCACAATGTCTCCAACTTTGTGAACCTTCTTTTGGTGATTATCCTTTAGTGCTAGTTGGGAAGATTTTATCACAGTACTGAATAATTACCCACAGTGGAGAGAAGGTAAGCGAAAGAAATGACTACTGGAATCAATAAGAAAAATCCCCACAAACCTCTCAAAATGACAATGATTTTAAGTAAGGATGAAATGGTTTAACAATGAGGTTATCTTCATAAATGGATTGCAAATAGATGGTGAATTGGTAAAAGGATGTTTTGCAAAGGATGTTGGAACAAAGAGTTCACAACACTGGCTGACTACACAGAGTTCGCAACACCAGAGATAGGATTTTGGAAAAGCTGTGTGAAAAGAGTGATGTAGAGGCCAATGATCATAAGATAGGGTAATTTAGGCCCAGGGATGCTGATGGTTTCAAGAGATAAGATGCAGAGCACGGGAAGAAGATTCCAGAGCTTAATTACAGGTCCGTGAGAGAGTTCACAATGCCATCCGACCAATTCGCAATATCATAAAAGGAAAAGCCACTAACCGCCTTTCCAGGCCTTAAAAAAAGGTGTACAAGCTCATGAAGTACATGGTAGCCTAATATTGGAGGCTGATATCTTCAGAGCTGCTCAAGAGTGTTTGTAAGTAGTCTAAACGCCAACTCATCCCCTGTAACCAGTTCACAATGAAGTGCGCAACGCCTGTCTGTAACACCAGTTCATAGTGCCAAACTGGAGGATGCTTTGCACACTTGGAGAAAATGATTAAGACATTCATAAAAATAATCCCTAAATATTGATTTAAAATTCAACTATGAAATCAAGGAGATATCCAATGACATGACCTTTTAAGAGAAATGATGATTATAAATGAAATATGTACTTTGAAAGTGTTGTGAACTCTCTTAGTGAGTTGGCAATGTACAACTCAGACTAGATTTGACATTTTAACGAGCTGAGTGACAAGAGTATGGGTCTGCGTACAACATGGAGAAAGTGACATGTCAGGGTAATAATGACCAATTTTGAAAGATGTGACTCAATGACTCTTCAAACCAAAATCAAACTAATCATAATTTATTCATGACAAAAAATGAAAAATTGCTATGGGAAAGGGACCTAAAACCTATAACCTAAGGTAAACCTATGACTCAAAATCAAACTAAAGATTTTTATTGACCCATGAAAATCTATGTGATAACACCATGGACGAAGATTCTCCGTGTGTGACAGGTAGTGACCATATTAGGGATGAATGGTCCAAGACAAACATTCTTCATGTGTCACAGGTAGTGACCAGATTAGGAAGAATGGTCCTTTTCCCCGTGTCACAAGTAGTGACCAGATTAGGGAGAATGGTACATGGTAGGTACTCTTCCAATGTCACATATAGTGACCATATTAGGAAGAGTGGTCCTTCTCCCTGTGTCATAGGTGGTGGCCTTCAACACTCGTTACTTGCAACATCATGCCCAGATTACGCAGACATAGTGTAGCCCAAAAAGTTGATGTATTCAACGATGTTGATGATGATTTGATGTAACCCTTTTAATAGATAAATTTGTCAACTTGAGAACATTTAAATGGTCATTTTGAATACCTCCCTAATTAAGAGGGAGTGTTGAATTTTGTAACTATGGTCGGTCTTCATAATGTATATGTTTTGGTGTCAGAATATTTGTAAAGCATATTTAAATGCTTGAGACATGAGAATAATTTGAGTCAAGTCCTCCCTTCGAATTTTAAGAGGGAAAGTTTGAATTTGTAAAAATGATTTTTTGGCTCCAAGTTGTACAAGTCGACCTTCCTCCAAGTCAAGTCGGCCCACAATATTGAAGATAACCCAATGTAAAGTCGACCCCAAGAAAATTGACAAGTAGGCCCCAAAACTGAGCGACAAATTAGTATAAATAAGGGCACTGACCTCCTCATTTACACACAACAATTCGCCTTCCTCATAAGAGAAACTATAGCTACAAAGGTTCACTGGTTTCTGGAGCAATTGGGCATCTCAAGAAAATATCTCTTGATATATGTCTTTTTTTTCTTCTTTCTCCTCTCTCCAGTTCGCACGCGTGACGTCTCTGTCTCTCTATCTGTAATGCACATATTTCTGTAGCTGGTGATCTCTCTATTGTGCACAACTTCCTGTGATGCTGCTGCAACTACTGCTGTATCTTCTAGGGTTTGACTTGGGGGCTGAGACTAGGTTCTAAGTGTTTCTCTTGTTGTACAAATAATTTATCTATTATGAAGGGTTGCCAGGTTCCTCCCCTAGTGGGTTTTCCCAGGGTAAATCTTGTGTCTTTATGTGATCTCTACTGTTCTACTTTTCTACTGCATTTATATCGTTGAATTTCTGAAGTGTAATTGCTTAATGATATACTGATAAGTAAAAAGGAATACATCATTAGAAGTAATTATCAATATTTCAGAAATATTGTACCTAGAGCTATTTTTTCTAGGAATTTCAACATTTGGTACTCAACATTTCGTATTAGAGTAAATGATCCTCAATTTTTCTCTTTCAAACGAGCCTTCTCACCTTTTTTACTTCAACTATTTTTAGGATGTTTGAATTGCATGGAAATTTCAAGGTGGGATAGAAAAGAGTGAAGTATATCTAGTAAAAATTTTAGAATCACATTCTTATACTTTTGGAGTTACATGTTGTACAAATTAGGGATTTTGTCTAGTCATCAAACTAGGATATGCGGTTTCAATAAAATAATCATATCTCAAGATTGTAGGTCTAAATTAAGTGGAACTTGTGGGATTGGATAGAAGATGGACCAATGGGTTTCAAATCCAAATTTTATAGTTGTTTGGGAAATATTGGCAAAGTGACATTTTGTACCAATTCGCTAATATGAAGGGTACCAAAAATCAAATAGTTTTGGTAGCTTGGACTTAACTTATTAGAGGAAATTTGGGGCTAAAATGGGCCTTGTAAGAAAAGCTGTTCTTGTTGAGTTGGAAATTCAATAACCAATAAAATATAAAAAATATAGATAAAGGATAATCCTTGAGTTGGACATATAAAATTCAAATATACTTGTGTGTCCCATTTTTATTTGAAATAGTTAACCACACATAAACCTCAACTTGATGAGATCATATTAAGATATAATAAACATCCTTGAAATTCTAAAGCTCAAATATTTTATATTATCACTATTTCCACTCACTAAAAGAATAAATTCCACATTAATTAAGCCCATAGTGGAATCACTCTAGAATATGAAAGGTATTTTATATTATCAATGAATAGAAGAGAAAAAATAATAAAACAAAATATTATTTTTTTTTTATCATTATTTTAATTAGTATTTGTATTAGCAATACATTTGTTTCTAAGCAATATATCTGCGGTTTTGAGCGAACATCTGTGGTTTTGTATTAACAATACATTTGCGGTTTTGAGCATATAATATATGCGGTCTTGAGAGAATCTCTTTGCATATAATATATCTCTTGGCATTTGGAACGATACATCTGCAGTTTTTGAGCGAATCTCTTTGCATATAATAAATCTCTTTGCGGTTTTGAGCATATATCTACGATTTTGAGCGAATCGCTCTGTGGTTTTGAGTGAATCTGTCTACATATAATATATATCTCTCTACGATTTTGAGCGAGTGTTGACGAATATGAACTTGGCGAATTTGACCTCTTGGCGAAATTTGTAGGTTTTTTGGGAGCGTGTTCGTAAATATGGTGAGTGAGTTGCTACTTATTTTCTCCACTTTTCATTATGAGCACCCCACCACCTGTTCCAAAAAATCATTTTGTTAGGTGGAGGTCCCCAAAGTCATCCTAGATTTTCTTTACGAATATATGGAATCATTAGAAAAAAGGAGAGAAGAAAGAGATGTCAAACTCCAAATAGAGTTAGAACCATTAGAAAAAAGGAGTAAAGAAAGAGAAACAAAACTCCAAATAGAGTTAGAGACAATGCTTGATAAAAAAAATAGACTCTTCAAAGATACACTTCAAAAACAAACAGAGGATAGCTTGTTAGGGTTCAAGAGTCAATTGCAGACAATGGAGGATAGAATTCAAGAAATGGAAAAACAAAAATAATCAACCCAAGAAGGGGAGGTTGAAGAAAATTTCAACTTACGAGATAAGATTAGAGAGATAAAAGAAAAACCAACCAACAAATTGGCCCTAATTAGTCCAGAAAACAATTTGGATATCAAACCCTTCAAAGAGGAAATGAATAAGATAATCGAATTGGATCATGAGCGCAATAAAAGATCCTTGAACCTCATAATTTTTGGTATAAAAGAACAACATGAGGAGGATACACTAGCAATAGTAAAAGAAGAACTAAAAAATAAATCACAAATTGAAACAACTTACCTCATAGAAGCATATAGGCTAGGAAAAATAATCAAAGATAAAGATAAGTTGATCGCATCAAAGTAAGTTGTAATGACCATAAGTATAGCATACTCAGTAAATATCCAAGTTTAAAGGGTCAGGAATATTTATAAATGAAGACCTCATTCCCGAAGACTAAGCTGAATTAAGGACGGAAGTGAAAAAGGTAAAAGAAGCCAAGAAAGAAGGAAAATGGGCAGTAATTAGAAATTGAAAAGCTATTGTTAGGGATAGAGACCATAACGATAATAATAAATAGGAATTTGGGACAGTCAAGATCCTTTTTTGGAACTGTCACAGATTTTCACGGCGCAAAGGTCCTATGTTAAGTTGGATCTTGAGTGATATTGATATTATTTGTCTATTTGAAACATGGAAACATGAAGAGTCTAGGGTTCCTAACATAGAATGTTTTGTCTTATGGTTGGCATGGAACAAAACGTCCTACCACAGAGGGATAGGAGGCATAGCCTATTATATTAGAAAAAACATTTCTTTTCATTTCTAGGGACTTTAATGCTAGGACTGGGACTAGCCAAGCTACTATTTTAAGCAATGATTCCAACCATAATCCTTTATGGCTAGACGAGGACCCTATTTTAGCTAACAACTACAAAATAATATCTGACGACCTTACTGAGGATTTGTTTGGTACTGATCTAGTCAAGCTCTGCAGCTCTCAAGATCTAATAATTTGTAATGGAGTAATGGAGTGGCCTAACTCAAACCAGATGACTTGTATTGATGGACTGGGTGGTAGTGTCATGGATTATGTGATATATGATATCCCCATTTCCAATCAAATAGTAACTTTTGACCTTTTAAATGACCATGAACCCAACTCTGATCATAGACCTTTAACTCTAACTCTAAACTTTTCCATACGCAGGAATTCCATTGAAGAAAATTCTAATAATCAAAGGCATTTGCTCTTTGACAAAAGTAAAGTTGATCTTTTCTTGAAGGATTTAAATTGAGAATTACATCTGCTAAATTATAAGGACAACATTGAAGACCTATATCATAATTTTGCAACTATCCTTTCCACTTCTATTAGCAAGTTCTCTTTTGAGGTGTCCTTTAAAAAGAATAATAGAACAACCAACCCTTGGTATGATAAAGACTGTAAAATTGCTAGGAAATCCATTAGGTATGCTTATAATGAGTTCTTAAAACTCTATAAGATCATTACGTGCAAATCCCTAATTAAAAGGAAAACAAATTTACTATATCAATAAAAGGAAAGAGCGACTTTCATAACTATCTAAGCTCGATCCTAAGAAGTTTTGGAAATAAATTCTAATCCACAATACTAAAGAAAATAATATGATCCCCTTAAGGGACTCAAACTCCTACCTTAAAAGTATTTACGAGTTCTCTAATTCCATGGAGACCATTCCTATTGTCCCTACATAAGATGAAGTTTTTTCTTTGGATGACATAGAGTTTGGGGTTGAGCAGCTTGCAAATGGGAAAGCCAAGGACATTGAAGGCTACCAAGCTGAAATTTTAAAAATAGGAGGGCCTATCCTTATCCCTCACATACACAAAATCTTCAATTTAGCAGTTATGCAGGGCATCCCTAAACCCTGGATGCAAAGCATCATTATTCCTATTTTAAAAAATGAGGATAGAAACATTCCCTCTAATTATAGGACCATTATGATTGGCCCAATTTTAGCCAAGCTATATGAAATTATTTTGGAAAAGAAGATTATCCTATGACTGGAAAGTCACGATAAAAGAGATAAAGTCCAGGTCAGACTTAGGATATATCATTCAACTGTAGACCATATTGTTACCTTTAGGATCATTGCAGAGGATTTTTGCAATACTAAAACCAATATTTTTTGTTGTTTTTTTGACTTTAGAAAATATTTTGACACGGTTCCTAGGAAAAACCTTTGGCATATGTTGGAAGAGATAAAAGTGCCTTTCGAGTTGAAGGTTGCTGCAATAAGGTTATATGCGAATGTTATTTCCAAGTTTAAGAACACCGATGGCTGGTCGAAAGAAATAAATTGCAATATTGGAGTCAAGCAAGGTTGTCCCTTGTCCCCTACCCTTTTTGGCATTTACATCGACAAGCTAGAATATTGTTTGGAGGAAGAAGGTTGTTTCATCCCTACTCTCACTGGTATATTCATCAATCTTCTTCTTTATGCTGATGATATTGTTCTTATGGCGAGGATTCCCCACTATCTTGGAAAGCAACGAAGAATCCTCAAGGATTTATGCTCCAATATGGGTATGACTGTTAATACTAACAAGACTAAAGAAATGACCATTAAATCCAATAAGATCACTTATGATACCTTCGTATATGACAAGAACAACTTGGAGGAAGTGATTTCATACAAATATATTGGAATCAATATTGACCACAAGCTCAACTGGAATTATAGCATTGAGAAAATGATAATTGGAGGATGGAAAGCTTATTATGGGCTTGAAAAAAATTGTAAATCAACCATTATTTGGATATGGGATAAGAATAAACTCCTCTTTGATACTCTAGTTACACCTCTGATTCTTTAAGGATGTGAAATTTGGGGATGGAATATCTCTCGTGAATATTGGAGAAAGATAGAGCAAATCTAAGAGAATTTTATAACTTATAATCTCAAAATTAAAGGGAATACGCCCCATCCTATCCTCCTCTTAGAGGTGAGCCTTCCCCCATTGAGAGTATGGCTATGACTAGATACCTAATGTATAAGAACAAGTTAAACAACACAGAATTCAAGAGGCTTCCTAAAATTACTTCAAACCCAGTTGTAACCACCTTCGACTCAAGCAAGGATGGCATAAAGATGCCCAGTCTTGGCTAAGTCTTTGGGGAATCATGGAAGAGACCATTTTGCAGGATAAGGATACTATTAAAAATATTATTAAATAAAAATTTAAGGAGAAAATGTGGTGTGATAAAGAGTTAGAGGAAAAAATAAAATTAAGGTATTATAAGGAGGCAATCAACCCTAATTTAGAAGATCAAAATTATCTCTCTGTTTTGACAAGTGTAAATAAAAAAATAAGAATTTCTAAGATAAGAACAAATTCTCATGAGCTCCATAGTGAAACTGGGCGTTGGTCAATTCATAAAACACATTGGGACGAAAGAGTGTGTCACCTTTGTGACACTAAGAGGGTTGAATATGAAAAACACTTTCTCTTAGATTGTCCAACCTATACCCAGATCATATCTCAATTTCATAATTTTTGTCACACTACCAACCTTCCTATCCTTTTAACTCAACAAAACTATGGTGATCTTGGAAAGCTTCTCTTAATGTTTTTCGAGCATAGAAACAAAATTCTAAAGAATTGCAAGTAATCCCTTACCCTATTAAGGTCGGGTAAACCACTTCAGTCTCAGTGAATGTTAATCATCATCATCATCATCATCATCAATGTGTTTTGTGAATTTTGAATTTAATATTAAATATAAAAATAATAGTTTACACTGTAATAATTATGGATGATTATAAGTAAAATCAATGAGAGGAAATTTGAGGGAAAAGGATAATATGAAAGACTTTAGCTGCCTTCATTTCACACTTGTAAGTCACAATAAAAATTCTTTAAATTTTGAACAATGTGAATGTTGAATATGTTAGAGGGAAAAAAATTAGAAACACATTTTTTCTACATATTTTCAATTTATCACATTGTAGGTTCACCAACATTATCAATTGTTGGTACTTGTTGGATGCATATTTAAATTATACATCCAACAACTATTATCCACATTTGATAATTTTAGTGACCATATAGTGATATAAACTAAAAATATGTGAAAACATGTTTCTATTTCCCTCCCTCAAAATGTGCTAATTCAACTTTTGACTCCTAATATACATTTATATTATGAGGACACTTTTTTTTCTCAAATTTCCTTTCATTGGATATAAATTTTAATATAATAATAATAATATTACATCATGTATGGTACGTGGTTGATTTATTACCAATTATTCATTATCATTTATTTTATGCACAAGAATCTAAAATTCCCATTATTGTTTTTATCCTCATATCTCAACTCTACATTAACCCAACTTATATGTCAAATACCATTAATGAAGATATATAGATTGACCTTCACTAGATAGCACCTCTAACTTAGTGTGATGTGGCATACACTCTTATTATTTTAATTTTCCTTAAGAGGTCCATTTTTGGCCACAAATTTCCTCTAATAGGATTTCTTTTGAAGAGTTAAAATTGAATGACACTTGTGAGAGTCTAAAGTAGACATATTAGGTTGTTACAATAATAAATGTTAGACACACAACAAAATAAGATCTACCTCAAGTGCAAGATTGACTTGCATGACAATCCCCATACTAAGGTCTAAATCAATTTAAAATTAACATAACTTTTCACTAGAAGGTCAATTTAGATTGTTGAAAAGTTGTTGTTAGTAGGAAACAAGAGAGAATATATTTGGAAAACTTTTTTGATTAATTGGGATAAATAATGAATGTTTGAGAAGATTGAAGTTGAAGGTTTTGACTAAACTTGATTATTCAAGTAAGGACTAATATAAATACCCAAGTTTAAGGAAGACAAAGATGAATTTGACCCTATAGGATTGTTGCGTATTGTAAAGAAAATTGGAAAAAAACAATCATGATATTTTTCATACAGGTTTTTATTTTCACTAGGAAGCTAATGTTTAGTGGAAAAGTCTTGATTTGAACATCGGATTACATTGCATTTAGGAATAATTTGAAGAATTGTTCTGAAATATGTAGATAAGGGAAACAAATTTAGAGGATATGAAGAAAAAAGCACAAATTAAAGGAAGCAAAGGAATAATTTAGTAAGAAAGAAACCAATTCCTTAAGTTACAAACCCTTAATGAAGCACTCGTTAAGCAAGTTAAAAAAAGAAGAAGGGATGGTAAGAAAATTAAAGAAGGAAAAGGATGAGTCAAGAGAATAATTTAAAATGAAAGATGAAGAAATGAAAAGCTGGTGTAAGCATAATCAAAACCTTATTAATTTTCTTCTGGTTGCAATTTGAGGATGGGATGGGAAGACTAAGTATAGGAAGAACAAGATGAACTTCAAAGTTTTAGGGTTTTTTAGGTGAAAGAATTAGTAGAAAACATGGTGGACTACATTGTTGATCCTCTTGAGGGCATCTTTATTTTCTCCGTGAACAGCCTTATGACTGGGTCATAAAGGTTTGATGGTGGGTTGGAGTCGCTAAGGGATGATTGGGGGTAAAAAAATCTAATACTTTATGATCCTTTCAAACCTTAGGTTATCATGATTGGTAGTTAGGGCACTTCTATCAAAGGCATGTGACATTGTTATACCATGAATTGCCACATCAATTGCATTTGTGATATGACCTATCCCTTTTCCTTAGCTTGCAAACTTAAATCCCATCATCCTTTATCAAACACATCTAAAAAGAAACATTTTTGTTGCCATCCGCAGGTCACCCGTGTGCAAACTGTGAATGTTCGTGCCTTGCTAGTTTTCAACCGGTGGATGCCCAAAAAAAATATAAAAGAATAAAATATTCCACATTTTCGGGTGGAGTTTTTGATTGGGTTCCCAAACTCCCCTTGGTCCGTACAACCTCAATCCCTTGAGGATGGTATAAATGCACCTTTGAGGGCGTGGATGAGGAGGAAAACCTAGGTGCAAGTTTATGTTGACGAATTTGCAAGCTTCCCTACTTTCCTTGATCCTATGAGTATCATCCCCCTGATATGGAACTTGTTTTCCAACATTCCTTCCTCTCCCATATGTGGTTGTAGGGTGTGTTCCTATCCCTTCTGAGTCATTCGAGGAAGAGCCATCATGTTGAGTTGATTCTTGAAGGACCAGTGGAGGAACCTAGGAGGCTGGCTTTGAGGTAGTGTCGATGGTTAGAGTTAGGTTGTAACTACCCACTTTCATCGTTTTCAATAAAACAATTCTCTTTCCCTCCATACATGTGCAAATTGATTCAAACTGTTGATATATGTTTTTTTTTTTAGCTAAATATCCTTGATTTGTGGGATTGGACTATGGCTGAGATGCCATGACCATGGGGCATCTAGGCCGTCAAAATCACCCAAGGATCGCACCTAACCTGGACTGCACTAGCCCTTAACATGGCTAGATTTGAGGTGTCCCCAAAGTTTTTGAACCAATGACTTCACTTACGGAGTGCCTTAACAACACACTTCCTCACCGGTTGCTCTACACCACGGGGACTTAAAATTTGAAGGACACGGGGGTGGTATTTGATCCACTTATATGTGTACGGGTCACAATACCATTTAATATAGTATCTTTCGGTGAATCCACACGTTCAACCACTACCTCAATTTTCTTATGATATGTTATTATGTTAGTTTGCTTCATATACTTGAATTTTTGTACATTATATGTATGGTTTGAATTCATAACTACCTTGTTGCAGCATAGACTTGGTCTTATTTTGCAGGTTGATACCAGTGGAGATCAGGCGCAAAATCAAAAGTGGAAAGTGAGGATTGACATCAGACGTAGGATACAAGGTGTAAAGTTTCTCCTTCTCTCTTTCTCTCTTTCTCTCCTAAAAGTAGTTATTTTCTTATAGCATTGTTGCGTGTGAGGGTAGGTTCTGTATTTTACATATGGTCTCGCTCTGATGTGACATGACCCAAGGTCATAGGGAAAAAATACCATAGCAAACACGCCTATTAGAAACTATAGAAACTATGCATCATGGGTAAAAGCACCCAATAGACTCATTAATGAAAAGGGTAAGGTTGTACATTCCAACCCCTTGGTAGTTTCACCATCATCCTCATGATTGAAATCCATTAGAAGAGGTGCAAGAGAGCTAAAATCTGAGCCAACAAACTTGTTCCTAAAATCAATAGTACATGTGGGTTTGTACATAGAAGTTCTAGGTCCTTTGGAATAAGGACTAGTTCACAAAGAAGTGATGATGGGTGAAGAGAGTCTTAGGTTGAAGCACCTAGAGCTATTAGGGTTAGAAGCCTCAAGCTCCAAACAAGCTAAAAAAATCTTGGTCACTCCAAAAGTGAACCCAGGGAGGAAGGGTAGGAGATGCGTCAAGCTAAAAGAAAATAAGGTTACACTAGTTTTGGGGGAACAAATTATGATGGATTAGGTAATGGATATGGTGAGTAGAGATTTGATCCATTGTTTTTATGGGAGACAAGCTTATAAAAATTGTTTGGAGTAGTGGTTATCTAGGGTTTGGAATCCATTTCTTGGTAAACCCCAAGATTCCATATCTCGGTAAAGAGATGGATGGAATTTATCTTTAGGACAAAATAAGGTGTTGAGAAGATCTAGGAGTTGAGATGGTATTGGGTTTATTCATTGTTAACATTGAAAATATGAAACCTTAGCTTCAACCGTATATCTAAGAGGTATGGACTCATCTTGTTCGGGTCAAGATATCGATCTTAATTTTGGAGCTTTGATCATTTTCAGTCTTAAAGGTAGTCAATGATAGGTTTGGGCCATCCATAGAAATGGATGAAATATTAAAAATGAGTTGAACCAAAAGTGTGGCTAGAATTTTGGTGGAATTATATTTGAAGGAGGGGTTGGTAGAGGCTATTGAGATGGAAGCTGCCATATGCCATTATATACAAATCCTAAATTACATGGGCATCCCATTCAAGTTTTATTGATGTCATCTTTATGGGAATTTAGCTAACACGTGCCTTCTGAAATTCACTAAAAAAATTTGGAGGAATAAAAATGAACATAGTGCAGGTCATGGAAGGGATGATTCATGCTCAAACTCTGTGCATGTGGAGAGATAGCTAGAGGTCGATAGTAAAGAAGGGAGTATGGAAATATGAGGATAAGAATGTGATGGAAGATGGTAACACTACAAGGAGAGCACCTTCTTGCAGATGTTTCTATGGAACCTCCTCGAAAGAACTATCCATTAGATATGTATAGAAAAGGTTGTTAGTGGAGGCAAGCAACCAGAGTTTTTTTTTTTTTTTGGTGCGCCTTAAAGGATTATATGCACTAATGCACACCGAAACATACTGCAACGATGCTAAAATTTTCAAACACATTGTCACCGTTCATAGCAGAGGTTGTTAGTGGATGCAAGCGGTCAGAAGTTGTTTGCGAACAATGTTGTTTGGTAAACCTATATGGTACATCCTTCTCGGTGCTCAACTAAAACATAACGCACTAGTGCATAGATGTTCAAATGCATTGTCATAAGTTATACAAAAATAACAAGCACTAATCGAAGTGCATTAGTGATCAGGATTTATGAGCGGAACGAAATGAATAACAGACCGAATACTATAACACAAAGACATGGAGAGCAACAACATATATCTAGTGAACAATAACTTCTATTGAATAAACAAAATAGGTTGAAACTATAAAACTAAAAAACTGAAAACAACTTGCTCGAATGGTGGTAGCTATCTCTAATAAGTGATGTGGCTGCTACGCGAACCTGTCTAAGCAGAATGATTACAATGAGGTTCCAGAGGCCTTTTTAACATTACTCATGAATGCCAAAACCCTTGACATCCAAAAACCTAACTCTAGGAGGTGAAACTCCAAAAGTTATGTGGGGCCCTATTGGTAAGTTGGTACCTCAACTTCCCGGGCTCATAACTTTTGCATATGACCTTTGTTTTAGGCACGTGATAGCCCATTGGAAAGTTCTTTTTGAGAAATACACATTATTCCATCAAACTTTGACTCTGTCTACAACTTGACTGTGGCAAGACAAAAAAACACTGTTTAGGGCCCCAAAACAACCTTGGAAGTACAAAAAGATGTACTGACATTAAATAATCCAAAATAAGCCAGTTGGATTAGGTGGGAAGCCACCAATATCCAGCTGGATTTGTGTAGGGATTTAGATAGCCCCATAAGTGTAGAACCCACAATTACAAAGAATTATAGAAGAACATGCTGAGCTAAAAACTGTTAAGAGGAGCCAGTTGGAATAGGTGGGTGGCCACCAATATCCACCTGGATCAATCCTCCCCCCTTAGGAAGAAATGTATCCATTGCATTGAGTTCTCCCATCAGGTGAGGAAACTTATTTTGAATTTGGCCCATGGTGGGCCACTTGCCTTGGTGTAGGTGCTACCTTTCCTTGACAACCCAATAAAGATGGAGCCTCTGCTGGAAAGTGCCCTTGACCTGTGTGTACACTATCTGATCAATGGATGCCTGTTCCATGCAGTCATAGTTGAGCTCTATTTGTCTCAACTGTTCCACGATCTCTGATGTGTCCAATAATGGTGAAAAATATGGCTGAAGGAGGTCCACATTGAACACATGGTGCAAGCCAAGGAAGGGTTGAGTGTTGATCTCAAAAGAATTGCTACCCACAACCTTGGTGATAGTGTAAGGCCCATGACAAAGTGGGAAGATCTTCCGATGGGGCCCTGTAAGGCATTCTTTCTGAAAATGTAACCAGACTTTGTCTCCCACCTGAAACTTGTGTGGTACCCGATGTTGATCACGGTGCTTCTTGTAATTAACATTGTGTTTCTGCAAAATCTCATGGACCTATTGGCGAAAGTGCTGAATCCACTCAATGAATCAGATGGCTTTGTCGGCCTCAGAATGAGCATGGGAAGAATCTCTCAGTGTTGTTGCAAGAGGTAGTGCAACATCAATGGGACCCAAGGGTTCGAATCCCAGCTCCACCTGAAAGGGGATATGGCCGACAGAGCTATGGAGAGCCCTATTGTAGCTGTGATAAACATAGGGAAGAATCTCATCCCATGTACGCATATACTTAGAGGTATGCATGTGCAGGATGTGCACAATCATTTGATTGACGACCTCTGTTTGGCCATTGATTTGAGGGTAGAAGGTAGTATATTTAGTGAGCTTGGTCTCCAACAATGACCAAAGACTCGACCAAAATGTGCTGAGGAACCTACTATCCTGATCGGAGATGATGGTCTATGGTATCCCAAAATGGACCCACACTCGTTTGAAGAAAAGCTTGGCAGTATTTGCCACATTGATTCTCTTCTTGGAGGTTGCAATAATGGCCATCTTCAAAAATCGATCAACCACCACAAATACACAATCATTGCCTTGATTGGTGGATGAAAGGCCATACATGTAATCCATTGAGATGGATTCCCAAGGCCTCTCAGGAGTAGGAAGAGGGGTGTATAAGCCATGCTTCTTGATGGTTGGCTTGGAAAAGGCACATGCGTTGCAAGATCTGATATACTTGTTGATGTCCTATCGAAGTTTTGGTTAATAAAAATGTTTCTGTAGAATGACCACAATTTTCTCCATGCCAAAATGTCCTGCCATCCAACTGTAGTGAGCCTCCCAAATAAACTTTGCACACTCACTTGTAGGAACACATAGATGTCCCATATGGCATAAAAGTCTGTCCTAAATGTGAAAACCAATGATTTTCACACCTGTACCTAAGAGCTGATAGGTGGTGGTGAATTCCGGATCTTGTTGATAAAGTTGGGGCCACTCAAATGCCTCATGCCCACAGGACTGGAGCACAATGGTGAGTGTAGCTACGGGAAGTTGATTGAGGTAGTCATCGACATGATTTGTGCTCCCTGTCTTATACTATTGTAGGTAGGTGGGTCACTTCTAATGGCGGTCATTCTGAAAATTCCCGTGTGTCTGTATGAACTGCAGAGGCTTGTGATCAATGTAGATGATTGTCTCCTTTCCTAGAATGTAATGTTTCCATTGACGATAGGCTTGTACAATGGAATACATTTCCTTGTCATAGGTGGTGTATTTCCAGACAATATCCGAGAGTGTCTCACTATGGTATGCTACCAGATGACCGTGATGTGTGAGAACTGTGCCTACAACATAGTCAGATGCA
>JZKD02S1939544.1:249190-268559 GCA_000966675.3 Picea glauca
AGGTGGGTGGCCACCAATATCCACCTGGATCAATCCTCTCCCCTTAGGAAGAAATGGTATAAATTGCATTGAGTTCCCCCATCAGGTGAGGAAACTTCTACTTAAATTGTCCCATGGTGAGCCACTTTCCTTGGTGTAGGAGATGCCCTGCCTTTACAACCCGATAAAGATGGATCCTTTGCTGGCGAGTACCCTTGACCTGTGTGTCCACTATCTGATCAGTGGATGCCTATTCCATGCAGTCAAGGTTGAGCTATGTTGGTGTTAACTTTTCTACGATCTCTGATGTGTCCAATAATGGTGAAAATATGGCTGAAGGAGGTCCACATTGAACACTGGGTACAAGCCAAGGAAGGGTGGAGTGTTGAGCTCAAAATCATTACTACCCACAACCTTGGTGATAGTATAAGGCCCATAAAAAAGTGGGCAAAGCTTTCGATGGGGCCTTGTAAGGTGCTCTTTCTGCAAATGTAACCAGACTTTGTCTCGCACCTGAAACTTGTGTGGTACCCGATGTTGATCATGGCGCTGCTTGTACTTATCATTGGCTTTGTGCAAAATCTCATGGACCTGTTGGCGTATGTGTTGAATCTGCTCAATGAATCAGGTGGCTTTGTCGGCCTCAGACTGAACATGGGAATAATTTGTGTGTGTTGTTGCAAGAGGTAGTGCAACATCAATGGGACCCAAGGGTTGGAATCCCAACCCCACCTGAAAGGGGGTATGGTCGGTGAAGCTATCAGGAGCCTTGTTGTAGCTGTGCTGAACATAGGGAAGAATCTCATCCCATGTACGTGGATGCTTAGAGTTATACATGTGGAGGATGTGCATAATCATCTGATTGTTGACCTCTATTTTTCCATCGTTTTGAGGGTGTAAGGCAGTGGATTTAGTGAGCTTAGTGTCCAACAAAGACCAAAGACTCGACCAAAATGTGTTGAAGAACCTACTTTCATGATCGAAGATGATGGTCTATGGTATCCCAAAATGGCCCCACACTCATTTGAGAAAACGCTTGGCAGTATCTGCCATTGTGATGCTCTTCTTGCAAGCTATGAGAATGGGCATCTTCAAAAACTGATCAACCACCACAAATACATAATCATTTCCTTGCTTGGTTGATGGAAGGCCAAACATGTAATCCATCGAGATGGATTCCAAAGGCCTCTCAGGAGTAGGAAGAGGGGTGTGTAAGCCTTGCTTCTTGATGGCTGGCTTGGCAATGGCACATGTGGTGCAAGATTTGATATACTTTTTGACGTCTTGTCGAAGTTTTAGCCAATAAAAATGTCTCTGTAGAATGACTTCAGTTTTCTCCACGCCAAAATGTCCTGCCATCCGAGTGTAGTGAGCCTCCCAAATTAGCTTTGCACGCTCACTTGTCGGAACACAGAGATGGGCCAGGTGGCATAAATGTCCATCCTGAATGTGAAAATTGGTGACCTTCACGCCTGTACCGAAGAGATGATAGGTGGTGGCAAAGTCTGGATCTTGCTGATAAAGTTGGGGCCACTCAGATGCCTCATGGCCATAGGACCAGAGAATGGTGGTGAGTGCAGCTACGTGAGGTTGATTGAGGCAGTCAACGACATGATTTGTGCTCCCTATCTTATACTTGATGTTGAGATGGAACTGTTGTAGGTAGGTGGGCCACTTCTGATGGTGGTCATTCTAAAACTTCCCCTGTGTATATATGAATTATAGAGGCTTGTGATCACTGTGGATGATTGTCTCCTTTCCTAGAATGCAATGTTTCCATTGATGATAGGCTTGTACAATGGGATACATTTCCTTGTCATTGGTGGGGTATTTATGGACAATATCTGAGAGTGTCTCACTATGGTATGCTACCAAATGACCATGTCGTGTGAGAATTGCACCTATAGCATAGTCAGATGCATCAGTCTTAATCTCGAATGGTTTTTGCAGATCGGGTAAGGAGAGTACTGGAGTTGAGCAAAAGCAATGTTTTAGATCATCAAATGCTTATTGTTTTGCCTTCCCCCATGTGAAATTTTCCCTACCACCGCCCTTGGTCACTTGGCTGAGGGCCCATGCGATATGGGAGAATCCCAACAAGAATCATGGGTAGAAGTTAACAAGTCCCAAGAAACTCCGAAGCTCAGTTAGCGTGGTCGGGGATGGCCAGTCATGAATGACTTGGATCTTATCTAGATCCACATGTAACCCATGCAAATCAACAACGTAGCCTAAGTATTGGACCCTGTTCATGCCAAAGGAGCATTTTTACAAGTTGGCATATATCTTGTGCTGCTGCAAAGTGCTCAAAACCTACTGAATATGTTGCATGTGCTCCTCCCAAGTTCTGCTGAAGATGAGGATGTCATCTAAATATACCACCAAAAAAGAATTGGTGAAGGGTCTCAATACATCATCCATCAATCTCATGAAAGTGGCCGGTGCATTTGTTAAGCCAAAAGGGCATGACCAACCATTTGAAGAGATCTTCTTTATATTTGAAAGCTATCTTCCATACATCAATTGGATCGATGGGAACCTGGTGGTAGTAAGAATTTAGGTCAATTTTGCTGAAGAAATTTTCCCCTTTGAGTTGGTTAAGAAGGTCATCAATTCGAGGAATTAGGTACCGATTCCTGAATATGATTTTGTTTAATTCTCTTTAATCAATGCATAATTGCCAGGTCCCGTATTTCTTTTTCACTAGTATAATCGAGCTTCCATAAGGGGAGGAGCTGGGTCTGATGTGCCCCTTTTGAAGCAACTCTTGGATCTAACACTTGATTTTTCCATTTTCCATCCATGAGCGGTGATAGACTGGTCCATTAGGCAAAGGTGCACCGAGGCTTAGATCAATTGGATGCTTGACTTGTGAGTGCATCGGTACCCCAATGGGTGAGGAGAAGATGTATCTGTACTCTTCCACGATCCTGTCCACTTTCTTTTGCTACAAATATAGGCTCTCTGTAGAGGCCACATATGTGGCAATGACCTTCTGATTACTATGATCATGGATCACAAAGAAGACAAAATTATCCCTCTGTGAAATGACCTTCCTACATTTCTTAGCATAGATTAAAGAAATAGCGGTAGGCGGTGCTACCTCTCGTATCCTGTACAATCATCTACCCAAAGTAATAATAACACTATAGGGTCTAGACTCATACAGAGCATGTCACTTCCACAAATATGGTTGTTCTAAAAGAACATTACAAACTTCAAGAGGAGAAATATCACACAATACCTTGTCTTTGAAGGGCTTGATGCGGTATGACAGACGACACTATTGGATGATGCGAATATCTCTTCCTTGGCGAAGCTAATCGATGGTGTAGGGATGCGGGTGTGGTGTCATTGGCAAGTCCAACTGCTTGTCAAAATATGATGAGATCAGGTTCTTCTGACTACCTCTATCGACAATGAAATGAAGTGGAGCCCCCTTTACCCACATCTATGAGTGAAAAGGTGTTCCCCTTCCTCTGGTTCTTCTGGTTCGCTTGAATTTATTTTTGTGGTAGCGACAATGGAACTGGTTTCAAAATTGATAATCCACTTCCCTCCTTCTAGATTTGATTCAGAGTTAGAATTTGCCTCTGACTTGGAAGCTTTCAACTCGTCCACTAGTGACTGCTTGGAGAAACATTCTTCGGTGTTGTGCCAAGGGATTTTATGGTATTCACACCATTTTCTTGTGTCCTTCTTCGACTTCTCATTAACCTTCTTGTGTTGCGTCTTGGACTAGATTTCCTGAGAGTGGCCATATTTTCTCTATCCCTTTTTTTGTGGGTTGGGGCCACTTTCGCCCTGCTTCACCTGTGAGGAGTTTGCAGATCCAAATTCTTGCCTCCTCTGCTTAAATTTCTACTCGATCTTGACAACATATCTATAAGCCGTACCCAATGATGCGATGTCCAAAAAAATCATTTCTGTTTGAATGTATCTATGCAAACAACCATGAAATTTGAGCACCATATGTCCTTCAGAGTCTTTGATACCTAATTTTCTGTGTAGCGTATGGAAAATATTGGTGAAATCTCATACTGTTTGGTCCCTTTCCTGCTGCAGGGTGGTCCATCTTATGTACTGGTCCTCATAGCTTCCAACATGGTAGTACTTTTCTTTAATGGCATCCATGAAGAAATCCTACGTGGGGGCGACTGAAAATATTGCAGATTCATCTATGGCCCTTTTCTCATAGTAAGTATCCCACTAGTCCTTAACAAGGGGATGACCTTGAGGAGCGCAAAAGTAATATTTTTCCTATCGAAAATATTCTGGACCGAAAAATATCCTTCGAGAAGATTCAACCATTTATCTACAACATCCGCATCTATCAGTCCTTCAAATAATGGAATACCAAAATTTACTTGTATCTTGAAGGGGGTTACATGGTTGCTTGATGAAGATGCATCTCTTGTGGGCAACCACCTAAGGATTTGTGGAAATTTTTCCATCATTTCGTTCCTTTGTCACTCAAGGGATTCCTCGAGAAACATTTTTAAAGGATCTCCTGCTCCATCATATTTCTTTTCGTCCCCCATGGGTTGTTGTCAGGTTTGACACAACCGATCTTGCAAAGGCTCAACTAGTTCGAGTTCCAACTTCTTGTACCCAGATCTTGTCGTGGACATGCATGAAGAAAAATAAATGAAGAGCAGACTTCTCTGATACCACTGATCCAAATTTATGAGCGGAACAAAATGAATAACAAAATTAATACAATAACACAAAGATATGGAGAGAAACAATAGACATCGAGTGAACAATAACTTCTATTGAATAAATAAAATAGGCTGAAACTGTAAAACTCCAGAACTGAAAACAACTTGCTCTAATGGTGGTAGCTATATCTGAGAAGAGATGTGGCTGTTACATGTATCCATCTGAGTATAATGATTACAATGAGGTTCTAGAGGCATTTTTAACATTACTCATGAATGCCAAAACCCTAGACATCCAAAAACCTAACCCTAGGAGTTGAAATGCCAAAAATTATGTGGGCCCCGATGGGTAAGTTGGTACCTCAACTTCCCAAGGTCGTAACTTTTGCACACGACCTTCGTTTTAGGAACGTGATAGCCCATTGGAAAGGTATTTTTGAGAACCACACATTATGCCATCAAACTCTAGCTCCGTCTATAGTTTGACTATGGCAAGCCAAAATAATAATGTTTAGGGCCCCAAAACATCCCTGAAAGTATAGAAAGATGTACTGACATGAAAACATCTAAAATAAACTATTTGGATTAGGTGGGTGGCCACCAATATCCACCTGGAAGCTGTGTAGGGCTTCAAACATCCCCGAAAGTGTAGAACCCACAATTACAAACAATTACAGAAGAATGTGTTGAACTAAAAACTGTCAAGAGGATCTAGTTGGAATAGGTGGGTGGCCACCAATATACACCTGGATCTACTAGTACCATTGAATATTATGTACCGATGCATACATAATGTCTGATATCACACCGTGATATGGGTAAATAAAAATAAATTACCAGACCAATTTTCATTGTTACACCTCATCTAGTGTTTCCAATCTCTCAAGAAAACACTGATGCTTACTCTATTTTCATGTATGCTCTGTTTCTGGTGCTTCTTGGTGATTTGGATAGCTCTACCAATTGATATTGCACACATTTCCATTTTTTGGAAATTACAACAAATTTTCATTTAGGCACCATGCTTCCTCTCAATGGTGGAACCATGCTTCCTCAGGTATTTAGGCATTTTATTATGCTTTGATAGTTGTTGATATCGGTTGTAGTAGATTTCCATAAAAGAAAAGAAACCCTATTTGCAAAGTTTTTGCATTTTGTTTTGCATTTCCTACAAAGAAGTATTTTGGGTTGCATTGAAAAATGATTCAAAATCTTACATACAAGAAAAGTATATTGCTTTCATTTTCAAAAGTATAGAAGGAAAACGTTTGTTTTTATTTGAAGCGTTGTTAGCACTTCTCATTTTTAGTGAAGAAACCACATTTTTGCTTTGTGTTCTTAAAGTGTTTTTCTTTTGGTATGTCAAAACATCCTCTAAGTTTCATCTAAAAACCTTCTGAGTAAGTAACAACCAATAAAATGAATGCTAAATAAATTTTATTAAACTTTTTTCATTCCGATAGAATACAAAAACAAGTGTAGGTTAAACCCGTGCCTTCGTCTGGAAGGTCCCTTCCTTAGTTCATCACTATGATGATTTTGGGACCTAATCCACGTTAGTTGGGATATTGGAAAAGTAGTTTGTGTTCGATGTTACCTCTAGGAATTTTTTTAGTGGCGTTCTCGGTGATCACAGATTGCTTTAAGAATGTGAGTGGATAGCCACTTAGGGCCAAAATCTCAAAGTGGTTGATCAACCACCCCATAGATTGAGGAGAGTTCAAGGTAATCCACCAAAGGAAGAAGTTAGAAATAATTCTACCCCGCTTCCGCTAAGGCATCATCTTGACCAATCCAATGCTTTTGTACCGACTGGTCTAGTCAATATCTCAGCTACAGAACTCTAATAAGTTAATGCTTCAGAACAAGAGGTTGCAACTGTTGAATATCTCAAAGCCGAAGAATATGATCCGACATTCAACCCTCTGTTAACCGAAATTTTTCCATCACATGTGGTACAAGTTTCGCCTCCTAGATAAAACTTTACTATTAGTATCCCTCTTCACTGAGCCACTGTGGATGGCACTCCACAAGTGTCTAGGTCAGGAGTCCCTACAACTCCTACTTCGACAATAGTCACCAACAAGATATTTCCTCTTGGTGTGTCTAACATAATGATTAGTGTGGTTTATTCCACCATAGTCACTCTGATCAGCAACATTGCTCTGCTGGTCATTGGTTCCACTCTTTCTGTGAGTGTAACCATGTCATTGTCATTGAAAACAAACACTTTATCATTTGGTATGCCGTTGATGGGCATGCTTAATGCATTGAATGGTTCCTTATCGACGTCCAAGTTTCTAACGTTGGTGAGGGGATTTATTCAATTCCCTACCAAACGATCCCTTGGGGTGGAGGTCATATTTCTCCATAATTCCCATCCATTAGGAGTGGATATTTTTTGTCTTCTAGTCCTTACCCCTTTGGGGGATAGGGTGCTTCTACGGGTGCCGCTAGCATGCCATCCACTTCCACTCCATTCAAATTATATGGTGGATTCAGGAGTAATCCTTTCACCACGTCTGCAACGTTGGTAGGGGGAAACCCCTTATAGGCCTAGTAGAATGCCATGCAAGTGTCTTTCCCTTCACAAGAGATGCCGTCATGAGGCAACCCCTTTCCTGGTTAGTATAACCTACGCAAGGAATAGTTCCTTCGCAAGGAGGGCCATCAAGGGGAAACCTTGTTTTTCCATCTGAGAATTGGATGGGTGGAGGTTATCCTTTGTTCAGCCAGAGCCAACAAGGTTTTACACAAAACTATGGTCCATCGAAAAACTCTTCCTGGAAATCTGGTTCTAGTTACAATCCAGGACCTTATTTTCAAGCTGCTAATCAGTCAATGATGCAACCTAGGCTACCTTTTGTGGCAGCTCTTCATTTTCTAGTTTTGTCTAAGTTGATGAATGGAATGATTCGTCATGACTCGAGTTGGCCTGCAGTCCCCACCAAACTACCTTCGAATATACCAAAATTCGAAGGAAAGAGTGGTGAAGATTTGCAAGATCATTTGATGACATTTCACTTATGGTGCTAATCTAATTTTCTTAACAACGACTTGATCCAGTTACATTTGTTCCAATGCACCCTCATAGGGGGTGCCAAAAAATGGTATATAGAACTGAAGAGGTCCAAGTACGTAATGTTTGGTGATCTTTCCATGTTTTTTCTCAACCCCTTCCAACTCCCTGTCCAATATGATGCTGGTATAAAGATTTTATCCAAATTTGAACAAGATAAGGTTACGCACATTTTTGATCATATTCGGGAATGGAGGATATATACAAGTTTAATTAAAGGCATGGTTCTGCCAAAGTTTCTCTTAGAATGGTTCCTTAATTTATTGCTTCCTTATATTTCTAAGGATGTAACAAATTCAGGTGTATTTACTGAAGACCAAACAATTTCTAGAGCGCAACAATTGGAGTTAATTTACTCTCAATCAAGAATTCTCTATGAGATCATGCCTAACACACCCTGTTCAACTCTCGACTTATCAAAACTAAATTGAGGACCACATGTCGATGGCTTTGTCGGTTCCTCTCAAATACAAGTTGTAGATCTGGTCTCTAACTAGATGGAACGATTTTCAATAAAAAAAACTATGGTTGGTCTGACCTCTGGCTCGACCACCCCCACCACCCAGTCCTAATATGTACACATTGTGCAATTGAAGAATCAGAAGGGTCCTCAACATCCCTGAGAGAAACTAAAGGCAAGGGAAAGAAGGGTAGTGGAAGCAATGACAAAAAGGATAATAAGAATGTTGAGGGGGGAAATAATGAAAAGATAAAGGTGAAGTTCCCATGAAATATTTGTGGGGATGATAACCTTACTCATAAATGCCCGAAGATGGAGGAAGCCCAATGTTTGATAAAGTTACAACAACAACAACAACCTGCTGTATTGCAAAATCCATTTTCGCTAGGAAAAAATATGCAGGTTGGCTCTTCCACTTCCAATCCGCAAGGGGGCACTTCTAGTGCACTTTTTTGGACATATATTTCTCATATATTAATATGGTTAATTCTACAAATTTGAAGAAATATGAGGTAGACTTGTCGACCAAAACTCATGATTATGGTAATGCAGAGTTGACAATGAAATGTAAAGAAACTTTTGATCCTCAAGGGATTCTCCACATAGAAAAACCTGAGAAGGAAATGATGCCACACATACCAAAGGGTGTGTACAACCGGGCGTCACATAACCCTAATGCTCGAGATACACCCAACTATTTCATTGTTGAGGATTTATCTCAAATACCATGTGCGATGTCTACTTTAGAGGTGCTTCAAAGTTTCCCCATGCAACTCACCACATTGTTATCCATGATTGGAGCGATAGATTCTTCCAACTAGTTCACTATGAAGTTTGATGCTAATGATGTGAAGCCTTGCCTTCCTTATCATGTGGCCTTCCATATCAATGTTGTTTACACAAATAATGTGATCAGGAGGACCATTGTTGATGAGGGAGCTTCCACGCGTGTCATGTCTTTGTCTTCCTGCAAAGCTATGGGCTCTCCAAAGCTCAGACCTTCTCCTACTTTGTTGATCGTGTTTGACAGACGATTGTTTAGACCACATGACCTTATTTCCTCTTTTCCATTCCAGTTGGGAGGAAAATCCGTTTCCATAGAAGTAGAGGCAATCAATGTACCACTTGACTATAATCTGTTGTTGGGAAGGAGTTAGACTTACGCGATAACAACTGTTGTCTCATTGGTATTTTGAATTTTATGCTTTCTTGATGAGGGAAGGATTGTGACTATTGATCAGATGGATTTTAACTGTTCTAGTTCCGTGGTGAATCAAGGATCCATGATCCCATGGATCAAGAAATCTCAGTCGATAACTGAGAGCATCAGTGTTGGAATGTGCCCTTCACTCATGGGAAATTTTAATTTCCTGACACTGGTATATTATATTCGTGCCACCCCGGTCAGCTTTCAAAATTTGAATCCCCCAGCTCCGATGATGAGATTCACGTCATTTAGAACTTCGTATCTGCAAGATCTATGGGTGTTACCCTGACCATGTGAATTGGTCGATTGTTGCGCTCATGACGGGATGGCTATGCCACTGTCTGTAGCTAAGGTCACTTATCAAGATATTCAATGCACTACTATAGACCCTGATCAAACTCTTGCATGGCCAAATGAAGATGATCAGTACCCAGAGCCTGTTAGGGATCAAAATGATTTAACTTCTCAATATTGTCTTGATAATGTCATGCTGTCAGACGAGGCTATTATTGAGGCAATGACTGGGTCATAAAGGCCATGGGAGGATATGCATTATCGATCGTATTTCCTCCCCGATATTATTCATGTGGAAAAAGGATAATTTAAGTCAGCTGTGAGTGGAAATGATAGTCGGACGGTGAACCCTTTATCAAAGCACAATGTCTACGCTGAGGGGAATATGGAGAATATATCAGAAACTGTCCATATTAACATTTCTAGAACTCTAGGTGTGGTTGAAAACGTCTTTATTGGAGCAGACTGTTCTCAAGATGAAATTTGTCAATATACAACGCTTTTCAAAGAATTTCATGATGTTTTCGCCTATTCATACAAGGAAATTCCTGGTATATATTAGCACTCAAAAATTTCTTTGGGTTGCATTAAATAAATGCCAAGGTAACCTACAAACTAACTTTAGGTTGGATTTTGACCCTTCCAACCAGAGAGGTCTCTCTCAAACATGTAGAGACTGAAAATACTCAAAAATATTTGGCAATGGACACACAGAGGTCAGATTCTGTAATAGGACATGTTTGTTTAGGTTTTTAAAAGGGTTGGTAGGACAAACAAGAGGAAGACAACATCGGGCAATGGGGTCAAATCCTGAGATATACTATGAATATTAATACAACTAGTGCACTCCTGAGGGAATGAAGGCAAAGTAAGCATATCCTTCAACAATAAATAGTATTCAGATGATGGAAAGACAGAAAAGATAAAATCCCATTACAAATGAGAGCATCAAACAAAGATGAATTCTCAATTGTAATTTTATAAGAAATAACATCAGGCTGACTACAATGAACAAAGCACTTAACAGAGAGTGAATTCTAGACCTGTAATCATTAAACATGACAACTGCATTAACCATATGAAAGGAGCATCTATCAAGGATGAATTCCAATCATGTACTCTTAGCTATGCTTATAAGAAATAACATAAGTGAAATGAATGTAAACTAGAGGAAAACACACTAAAGAATACACCGTGATGAATCTCGACTGTCAAAAGCACTGTACTACAATATTAAGTCATAAGGACATTCTTATAAATTTACACACAGTCTCTTCTCCTTCTTGGGTGAAAATCTCCCCTTTTCTCTACTCTTTTACAATGAAATGTATAGCACAAAAGGCCCCTTCCATCTCACAACTTTGAACTACAACCCCTTTCCCAAAATAGAAACATTTACAAATAGAACATGACACATTTAAACCGATCTCTTATTTTTCAGGAGAAAAATTAGTCTTCAAAACACCACATGTAATTATCAAACCGTAACATGTGTGTAAAATATGAGAACAATTTTTGTAGATGAGCTCGTTCTAAAGAAAAAACTCTCTCAGTTTCTTGAAATTCATCTCCAGTTGGCCGAAATACGTGTCACAAAAACATGTCTCGAACATGAAATCATGAAACTGAAGAATATGGCTCCAATATTCCTTCAAATCTCCCAATTTGTGACACCTGTGTAAAAAATAAACAAGGTTAATGTTCTTGGGTCTGTTCTTGACAATAACCTCCTTTGAATTTTAAAAATTCATTCTAGTTCATCCATAAATTGTCTTGTAAGTCTCAACTGTTGCAGAAACTGACTGCCACATCCTCTTTGAAATGTCACTTCTGCTTTTTTTCAAATCTAATTTTATTTATCCATATTCTCCTTAAATATTTGGGAATAATATATATTTAAATAAAAATAATTCCCAAATATTTTTTATCCCGTAAAATTAAATTTCCATATTTTAATTCATGCCTGTGGTTTAAAAAAAAAACCATTTATTGCTTGCTTCCTGTGGTTTTGAAAACCATGTCTTGTTTTTCCCAATAAATATTTACCATTTCACTGTGAAAACTATTTACTGGTTTGTTTCCCATGGTTTTGAAAACCATGTCTTGTAAACCATCTTGGTAAACTATGAAAATACCCCTTGATCTTCCCCTTTTACTTATGTAAAAACCTTGGATAAACAATTGTCCAAGTCTTCCATTCACGCACATTTTCTTCTTTATGATTCTTTTCCATAGAAATAAACACTAATTTCTCTGCTCTGTAAAATGTAAATTTTACCTTTGTAAAAATTTTTCACCACAAGGAAGAAATTTTTTATGGCATTGGAAACTCCATGATTTGTTTTGAAATGCATCAAACCATACCTTAATAAAACCGAACCAATATATCAAATGGCTTGCAATAGTGTTTTAGAACTTGGGAAGAGTGGTTATAATCCACACCACCCTTACCTCTGAAATGCATCATTTAAGGACACATACTCCAACATAAAACCTGGTGGTTTGGATTTCAGGACCACCTTAAAAAATTAAACCCCGTTTACTTTCAACCTCCGAAATGTATATGCACCCTCCATCCACCCTTTGAATTTTCCACTTAGTTTGATATTTGTGCCCATGATTTGTCGTGAGGTCATGGATTAAATATTAATATAAAAATATTTATATTAATAATTATAAACCGATTTCCATTTTTCTAAGGACTTTGGGCATATGAGGCTCATCACATGACTTTGTGGATAATATAAGGGAGCTTAAAGGAATAATTTTAATTTTCAACGGGAATATGATAATAAGGGCAAAACTGAATGAAGTGATGGGACTAAGGAACTTAGATAATCATTAAGGCTAGATATAGGTTTGGGATATTTGCCAATTTTGACTCATGGAGGACATGAATATTTTGGATGATTAGTTGAGTGGAGGATTTAGGTGATGGAAACTTGATGGAGCTGGTGAAAATGTTTTAAAATCTGAGTGGAAAGATAGCACAAGGTAAATATGCTTTGGAAAAATTAATACAAATTGGCATGTGATAACATTGGGTCCAATGGGGATGCTATCCTCCCAGTGAGGTAGAAAAGAAATTGTAGACCCGATTCCTGATCCATTGGGATGCTCCCAGAACATGTGTGTTCCTTTCTCTGACCTATCACCAGTATCCACTAGAAACCCAAGTCTGTACACTACTCTCAACTGAAAACTGAATGCTAAATACACCATTAAAATCTGAATGTACACAATGCTGAAAACCCAAACTGAAAAACTGCTTGACCAACAAGATTATTTGCACACTCCTATCTACTCTAAAACTGTTGAAATGAATACTCAATCAAGTGATGCTAACGTGCCAATGCATCCAATCAAGCAATTGGCTTCCCGATTGTCCCCTGCTCACATTTTTCTTAAGTAGGCAGGCGAATGTAAAAGATGGCAGCCAAAGACAAAATTTGAATCCAAAATCTGAGCTTATGAATGAAACAAATTCCTCCTTCACTGATGACTATAATAGGATGGCCACAAGATCTTGAAAACCATGAAAAATCATTTCTTCTTGATGAACAAAAACAGATAGACAAGCCTCATTCATAAGTGTTTGTTGTTCCTGCTCTATTTCTCCAGTTCTGAGAACATTGTCAAATGAAATGGAAGCAATACTTTTGTCTACTCTTCCATTCATATCAACAAAAACATTAATACATCCTTGAACATCTTCAAATATGACAACCATATTATGTGTATCAAGGCTATCCTTTTGTTCATCAAGCAATTATGATTTGGTTTTATTAATCTTCGGGAGTTTTGCTTGAGGACTGTCATTTTGATTTTCAAATGAATGAAGGGAAATAAGTTTATGCTCATAATATTCTTGCAAATGGGTAAAGATAACAAAATTAACTATTCATAGTCTAGAGTTCCCATGGATTCATTTTCAAAACCATGATTTTCAAAGGAATCAAATAAAACAACTACCTCTTCATTCTCTTTCTATATTTCCGATTGAAAAGTGGCATACACTGTTTTGTTGCTTTCCTGAAACTCTATGCCATTTTTTTGTTCATTGCTTGAAGTTTCCATATATGCAGTTTTAGAACCGTCATCCATGTCTAAGCCACTTAGAATTTGAACAACCACATCATTCAAAAGGTAATAAAGACAACTTTGAAGAACTTTGTCTTGTTGGAAATCTTGATGACTATCTTCATCAAGTTTAGGAAAAGGAAAATGATTTTTAGCAGCAATTTCTTGATCAACTTCTTCTTCAGCCAAAGGAGGAGCTACTATTTGTTGTTGGGATGAATATTCATAAATGGATTATATGATTTCATCATTCATACACTCTTCATTACCAAAAACATTTTCAAGGTACTTAATGAAATGTTCACAAAATTCACAACAATCTTCAAACACCAAGAATGGAGGATTAGATTCTCCATAATGCTTAAAGAGTGTTATGTGGAAATCCTTAAGAGAGTATAAGCTACCTGGTTTTAAACCTTCATACCATAATATTTCTTTCCCCTCTAGAGTAGCCATAGACATTTTCATTAAACAATCCTCATGAAATTCAATCCCCAGCTTACATATGTGCATGTGAAATCTAATCAAATGCAAGGCAACATCATTTCCTTTCCCATCTTTGAATTTAGGAATTTATTTTTTTCCAATCTATGTGAGGAATACGATTTGGAAAGCCATGAATATGAGAGCGATTCATTGGAGCATACCTTGCAGATCTGTGATCCATCTTGAAACAATGGATTCATCAATAAAATATTTAGGCTACTGAGTCTTTGGACAATGGAGTCTAAAATTTTTGAATTCTAGATTCTTGAAAATGGAGTCACCAGGTGAATGATGTACAACCTTTCTGTGTCTTAATACTTTTCACCATCAATACTCAGTTTTGATCTTTGTCATTTTTCCCAGGGAAGATTTCACCTTTGCTTCCCGATAACGGCGCCAAAATGTTAGCACTCAGTAATTTCTTTGGGCTGCATCAAAGAAATGCCAAGGTAACCTACAAACCAACTTTAGGTTGGATTCTAACCCTTCCAACCAGAGAGGGCTCTCTCAAACATGTAGAGACTTAAAATACTAAAAACTATTTGGTGATGGACACACATAGGTCATATTCTGTAATAGGACAAGTTTGTTTAGGTTTTTAAAAGGGTTGGTAGGAAAAACAAGAGGAATAAAACATTGGGAAATGGGGTAAAATCCTGAGATACACTATGAATATTAATACAACTAGTGTACTCCTAAGGGAACATAGGCAAAGTAAGCATATCCTTCAACAATAAATAATATTCATATGATGGACAAACATAAAAGATAAAACCCCATTACAAATGAGAGCATAAAACACAAATGAATTCTCAATTGTAACTTTAGAAGAAATAACATCACGCTGACTATAATGAACAAATCACTGAACAAAGAGTGAATTCTAGACTTGTAATCATTAAACACGACAATTTCATTAACCATATGAAAGGAGCATATATCATGGATGAATTCTAATCATGTACTCTTAGATATGCTTAGAAGAAATAACAAAAGTGAAATGAATGTAAACTGGAGGAAAACACACTAAATAATACACTGTGATGAATCTCGGTTGTCAAAAGCACTGTACTACTGTATTAATTCATAAGAACATTCTGAGAAATTTACACACGGTCCCTTCGCCTTCCCGGCTGAAAGTCCCCCCTTTTATCTACTCTTTTACAATGAAATATATATCACTAAAGGCCCCTTCCAGGTCACAACTTTGAACTCCAACCCCTTTCCCAAAATAGAAACAGTTACAAATAGAACATGACACATTTTAACTGATCTCTTGTTTTTTAGGAGAAAAATTAGGCTTCAAAATTCCACCTGTAATTATCAAACCGTAACAAATGTGTAAAATCTGAGAATGGTTTTTTGTAGATGAGCTCATTCTGAAGAAAAGCCTCTCTCAGTTTCTTTAAATTCATCTCCAGCTGGTCGAAATACGTGTCAAAAAAACATGTCTCAAACAAGAAATCATGAAACTGAAGAATACGGCTCCAAGATTCCTTCAAATCTCCCAATTCGTGACACCTGTGTAAAAAATGAACAAGGTTAATGTTCTTGGGTCCATGCTTGAAAATAACCTCCTTTGAATTTTGAAAATTCATTATGGTTCATCCATAAATCTTCCTGTAAGTCTCAACTGCTGTGGAAACTGACTGCCACATCCTCTTTGAAATGTCACTTGTGCTTTTTTCAAATCTAATTTTATTTATCCATATTCTCCTTAAATATTTGGGAATAATATATTTGAATAAAAATAATTCCCAAATATTTTTTATCCTGTAAAATTAAATTTCCATATTTTAATTCATGCCCGTGGTTTAAAAAAAAACCATTTATTGCTTGCTTCCCCTGGTTTTGAAAACCATGTCTTGTTTTTCCTAATAAATATTTACCATTTCACTGTGAAAACTATTTATTGGTTTGTTTCCCATGGTTTTGAAAACCATATCTTGGAAACCATCTTGATAAACTATGAAAATACCCCTTGGTTTGTTTCCCATGGTTTTGAAAACCATATCTTGGAAACCATCTTGGTAAACTAAGAAATGCCACCCCTGTCAAATATTTACTAAAAATATGCGTGCGCACCCTGCTCCCATGTTTCCCATTATTATCATTGACCCCTTCATGAAGTGGGGGGTAGATTTTATGACATGCCACCCAATTTTGTCTAGGGGGTATTGATACATCATAGTGGTAGTTGACTACTTTACAAAGTGGGCAGAAACCATGCCGACATTCGCTAACGATAGGGAAACTGTAACTCTTTTCATTTTTAATCAAGTCATAACTAGGTTCAGGGTTCCGAAAGAGGTTTTCACTGACCATGGAAGTCACATCCAGAACCACATGATATCCGAATTAGCATCAAAATTGGGTTTCAGTTAGGATCATTCATCTCCTTACTAACCTCAGGCTAATGGTTTGGTTGAAGTCATTAACAAATTCTTGAAAACCATTTTAAGGATAAATGTTAATTCAACCATATCAAATTGGTATTTAATGTTATATTCAACATTGTGGGCCTATTGGACATATGTCAAAACTGCAATAGGATTCTCATCTTTTCAACTTGTTCATGGAGTAGAAGCATTTTTTCTGATTGAATGCAAAATCCCTTTGCTGAAAATTGTTGTTGAGCTCCTCCCTGACACGACTCAGCTTGAAGAGCGCTTTGTTTACTTGGAATATATTGATGAACAACATCGAGATGCCACTTTAGCAAATGAAGCACATAATAAATGTGTCAAGTCCCAATACGACAAGTTTATTCATCCTAGGGTGTTCTTTGAAGGCGACCTTGTTTTGGTTTATGACCAAGTTAAGGATGCCTTAGGAGCGTGTAAATTTAACCCCCTATGGCACGGTCCATATATCGTAAGACATGTATTGGAAAAATGGGCTTACGAATTAGTTGATTATGAGGGAAATGTGTTTCCTAAGCCTATAAATGGGATCTACCTCAAAAAATACTATGCTTGAGGCTCGTGGCTCAAGTACCAATTCTCTTGTAATTATTGTTTAATTTTGTATATAGTTTGTGTAGGTGTATTTTTATTTTTATATGTTAATGGTGGTGCTTCTTTTATGTAGAAAATGCCAAGGGAGTTTTCAGCTTATTTTGAATTTGCAGACAGTGCCAATTGCCACACTCAGAACCTTGCTTTCTCTCTTTGGGTGATTTATTCACCCACTAACGATCTAGTGTCCAATAGCGGTGTTTTGTCTTGGGGAAACTACGAATAATATAGTCGAATACAATGCCATCATTAAACTTCTGAGAGACATTTTTTCATACGACATTTGATCCCTCCAGGTCTATTTAGACTCCAAGTTGGTTGTGTCGCAATTGAATGGATTATACTGTATTTGTGATCCTATCTTTTAGAGCACGTCTCCTGGAAAGATATTTTGATTTCATTACATATATACATGTTCCTAGGTAGTCTAATCTAATAACTGATGCATATGCTAATTACATTCTAGATTAGCATTTGTTTCATCATTAAACACAAGCACATAATCTTGACACATGCAAATATTCATTATTTGCCAGGATATTAGAATAACACACAAAAATATGTACATAAATATATATATCAATAAAGAGGTCCATAGTACAAAAACTAGGCTGCTAGCCCCAAATGTTTATAAGTACAAAATGGTTCCATTGGCACATAAAAAGTCGAGGCATGAGGCCAGTGATCCCTATCATAACAAACTACAACATTTGCTAAACACCAAAAAAGGCAGACCCATGTATAGGGTACACCAACAACATGTCGCTGCATCCCCACTAGCAAATCATCTATGATGGCCATAGAGACACAACGTGTGAGGGACTCCATGTTCCTCCCCACACTCTGCAATGTCCTCACTACATCATCATTGGACTCTGCTTTGCCTCATCCCTGACGCTGGTGTCATGGAAAGTCAACTGGTCTCACTTGCACTCTATCGGCACATCCAAGTGACACATTTTATTAATATCGATCTTACCAAAAAGACAAGTTTTTTTTTTTTTTTCGTTTCATAAGTTAAATATAATAAAAAATTTAAAAATTAAATAATACAAAATATAAATATTACCTATATATCCAAGCACCGCGTCAGGAGGAACAATCATATTCGGATCCCAGGAAAAGTCTACCCCACTGTATGGACAATCATCGATGGTAGATTTATGATGAGCCCACCAATCAAAGAAATCATTATCAAAGGGATTGAAATATATTCCCGCTCCTAGGCATGCCAATAATTTGGTTGATCATATCAAGGTTTTCCATGGTCGTTGGTGTTATTTGAAAAAATATCTCAGGCTAATACCAGGTACTCTCTAAAAAATGAAATCACATAGGACACTTCCAAACCCAATTTTTTTGCTCTTCCACAATTTACAATCTGTTAGCTGGGTCTTCATGTAGGTGACATTATGATGCTCCAATAAAAACCTATGGGCCTCAAGAATTCAATACCATATTGCATCTGAGACCATGAAGTTAGATGCAACGATGTTGATTCTACAATCCATGTTATTGTGTAGAGGATCACTTTGAGACTCAAGTTCACAACGTTCTTGATTGGTATTTGAGTCCCTGATTTCTCAGTCCCATCTTCACAATACACATCTATATATTGATCAACATTCATGCCACCTCCTCTATGAGTTTTGAGTTTAACCACTTCTCCTCGCCGATATAGGCCAATGATGAAGTTAATGTCATCCACAATGATGGTCAATGACTGACCATCAAGCATGAAAGCCTTTGCATCTAGGTGCCAATATTCTATAAGGATATTGAGAAACCTCCTTTGTGCCCACATGCCAATTGTTATGAAAAAATTATACATTCTGCATTGGCGAAGAGCATTTGTGGCATCTGCATTGTCAACCATGACATTGCCAATTTTCTCATGCTCACACTCTCTCCATTGGACAAACATCCTGAAAAATGTAAGGGAAAAAAGGGATTAATCTTTTAATTTTTTCATTTCATTCCTAGACATCTGTGGGCCATAGTTTAAACAATCACATACATCTGCAAGTTTCCTTTTCTCAATTCATGGATATCCACGATTCACCTCAATGTGAACCACAAATACACAAAGGTTGTGAGAAGAAGGGG
>JZKD02S1939544.1:308355-322177 GCA_000966675.3 Picea glauca
GTGGAGGATGTGTATTGATTTTCGAGCCTTGAACAAGATTACGATAAACAACCGTTATCCTCTTCCCAGAATTGATAACTTATTAGATCAATTAAAGAATGTTGTGTATTTCACTAAGTTGGATTTGAGAAGTGGTTACCATCAGATGAAAATTGCAGAAGGTGACATATGGAAAATTTCTTTCAAGACCAAGCACAAATTATTTGAATGGTTAGTTATGCCATTTGGGTTATGCAATACACCAACAACATTTATGAGGGTAATGAATGATGTGTTTAGATCCTACATAGATGATTTTTTTATTGTCTATTTAGATGATATATTGATCTTTAGTCGAAGATGGGAAGATCATATAAAACATGTCAAGACAATATTTGAACTCTTAAAGAAGGAGAAAATTTATGTAAAAATGTCTAAATGTGAATTTGGAAAAACTTCTCTGGTATATTTGGGTTACATTGTAGGGAATAGTCAGCTAAAAATAGACCGTGCAAAAGTAGAAGTCATTATGAAATGGCCCAAACCAACTACTGTCACAAAATTCAGAAGCTTCTTAGGAGCAGTATGATATTGGAGGAAATTCAATGCTAATTTTTCATACCTAACAACTCCTGTACATGCATTAACAAGTGTTAAGCAAGTATTTCAATGGGGAGGAAATAAGCATACATCCTTTGAGATAACGAAGGAAACGATAAGCACCACATTAGTTTTGGCTCTGCCATATTTACAACAACCATTTGAGATTCAAACCGATGCAAGAAGATATGCCATGGGTGCAGTCTTGATGCAACGAGGTAAACCTATATGTTATCATTCTGAGACTTTTACTCAGGTTGTGATTAACTATCCAACATATGATACAAAATTGTATGTGTTGGTACAAAGTGTAAAGAAATGGAAGCATTAATTAATGGGAAAGGAGACAAATCATCATCCATTATAGTATTTTCATTCATAGACCAAGCTACAACAGTCGTGACACTTTAGGTGGATGGGTTTCTTAAAATGGTTTCATTTGGTAATAAAGTATGAGAAGGGTATTCATAACAAGGTTGCAGATATGTTGTCAAGACTAGTGATTAATGCATCCACAATACTCATGTATGATCCTTTAGCGCATAAAAGTTATGTAGAACAATATGCTAAGGATGGTGATTTTAAATATGTATACGATGCATTAACTCGTTGAAATCAACAATCAGATTATTATATGCATGAAAATTTGTTATATCATCTGGGAAATCTTTGTATACCCAGAGATGAAAAAGTAAATATAATAAGAGAAGATCATACATCTCTCATTTCTGGTCATTTTGTGGTTGGTAAGACCGTTGCAAAGGTATTTTTATTGGCCTCGAATGAATGAAACAGTTTCAAAGTATATGAAAGGGTGTGTTATGTGTGACACAAGTAAGCCTATCAACAAAAATTTGGGTTTATATACACCACTTCCAATACCTTCTTAGCCATGGGAAAGTATCTCCATGGATTTTGTAGGGGTTTTTACGATGTCCAAGACAGGTCATGATTATCTATATGTCGTGGTGGACAGGTTCAATAAGATGTGTATTTTGATTCCATGCAAGAAACAACTAAACAAAAAACACATATATTCTTTGCTAATGTATGGATTCATTTTGGACTTCCTACATCTATTATATTAGATCAAGACTCTCACTTTTTGGGAAAGGTTTGGTCTCATTTATGGGAACTCATGGACACTAAGTAGAAGAAGAGCACAAATTTTCATCCACAGACAGATGGAAAGACAAATATGGTAAACAAAATAGTGGCACATCTACTTAGAGGGTACTACAACAAGCATACTAAGCTATGGGATAAGCAATTACCTTATGTATAATATGCCTACAATCATGCCATACATTCGTCTACTAAAAAAAATCCTTTTGAAGTATGTTTGGGGTACTTGCCTAAATAACCTATGGAATTTGATTTTGGAGAAGTAAGTAAAGAAGATGGAAATCATGATATAGATAAAGCTAAAAGGTTCATTCAAAAGATTCAACTAGTACGCCAAGATGTATAGGAACAATTGGAGAAAATCCAAGCCAAATATAAGGCAAGGCATGATAAACATTGGGTTGATCATGAATTTGAAGTCGATGATCAAGTATTGTTACATATCAACAAGGATAGAATGAAAGATGAAGGTAAAAAGCTAAGGCCAATCCGATATGGTCCATTCAATATCTTGGGAAATATTGGAACTAATTCCTTTCATTTAGATCTACTAACCTACATGTAAATGTATTCGGTGGTAAGTGTTGAGAATTTGAAGCTTTATGAGCCTCCTATGATTATAGATGAAGATGAAAGTATGAAATTTCCAACAATTGGTGATTTTTCTTCAGAATATTTGGACGAGATACAAGAAGATGTTATTCTTGAAAAAATAATCAGGACTTCACAACAAGTTCATGCAGAATATCTTCGAGTTGGTATTAAAGGGGTAAAACCAAGTAAGGAAAAATGGATGGCGATCATAAGGGTGAGGGAACTCTACCCTCACCTAGTTTTTGAGTAATCAAAACTTTTGGTGGCCCAAAAGGCTTCCAATGGGGAAGAATGATCCAAGAGGATCCAAGAATGCTCACAGAGGTCCAGGAGAATCCGAAACATCCATAGAGGTCCAGAATGGTTCAATAATACTCAAAATTGGATTGTCCCAAATTATCTTGAAAACAACATTAATGCATATAGATTGTTGTTAGCTTTCCAATGATGCAAACTTCAAGTCAAATGGAGTTCATATGAAAAATATATGACTAATCAAAGTTCGATCCAAGCCAGGTCAAAGGTCAAAGTTAGGAGGGGAAAAAGGGTGACACATGTCACGACTTCAAGGGTGATACGTGGCACATGGTCATACATTTCACATGACACATAGGTTGGAAGCTGACTGGGTAATTCATATAGACCAGAGGGATGCGTAATGTGTTGACAAGTGGAAAATACAAGCCAATGAGAGGATACCATGTGGCATCCTGCATTGGCCTTTATGGTCATAGTTATATAATTTTTTTTGGAGTCGACGGGGGTCGAATCTGTGACCTCCCAAAGCCTTATACAAGCCTCTACTACCAAGTCTCCATGCATTTAGTTCTTGAAATAACATGGAAAATTCTATATATAAGTTTGTTTAAATGATTGTTGGGTGGCAAAAAAGGTCGATGGCCTAAGCCCTTGACCCCTAGCCCATGGTTCGTTGTAACATTTCATAAAGACGACGGTCCTAAAATTGTGGGGGAGGTTAAATGGTATATGCCACACACACACACACACACACACACACACATAATATGGTTATAATAAAATAACCATATGCCAACAAAATGCTGAAACATATGGCGGTTGGTGGGGCTTGAACCCCCGACATGCTATATATAGTATCATGCCATAACAAATGCACCAAAGAATGATTTTTGGTAGAAATCCCACAAACTAATGGTTAAGGTGGACCACGAAATTCAGAGGTAAGTTAAGGGCCCACACCCTATTTAATGGTGCATGGACCGAGGATTGTACATACATTCATTAACATAGAGTTTTGTCTCGAAGCGCATGCCCAAGGATACATAGGCTTTGAGGCTACACCGTAAAGCATGCTGAGAGGTCCCTTGATGGAATTTCAAGAACTTTATACTCATTTTTCATGATTTTTCACAAGGAATCCAACGGTGCATTCCATTTCCACATTTGAGAAACATGTAAAAAAGGTCATTGTAAAATGCAAGCATTTGAGCATTAATAAAGAGGTATCTATTGGAAGTGGACCTAGAGACGTAGCCCAAATTGGGTGAACTCTGTTATCAAACTTGTGTATGTGATTTCATAAATGTTGTTCATTTTATGCTCAATTATTTGCAAGTTATTTATCATTAAAGTGTGTATGGTTAGATAAGTTTTTCACATGTAAATTGTAAACAATAAAGCAATCATTATTATTTCATAGATCAAGTGGATGTTTATTTTTATTTAAAATAATCAACATCTAAGGATTTTTTGGATCACAAGGTCACAGGGGAAAAATCCCATAACAAACATGACTATAAGAAACTATGCATAATGGGTAAATCACCCAATAGACTCATTAATGGAAAGGGTAAGGTTATACATCCCAACCACTTGGTAGTTTCACCATCATCCTCATGTTTGAAAGCCATTAGCAAAGGTGCAAAGACGCTAAACTATGAGCCAACAAACTTGTTGTTCCTAAAATCAAGAATACATGTGGGTTTGTACATAGAAGTGCGATGTCTTTTGGAATAAGGACTAGTTCACAAAGAAGTGACGATGGGTGAAGAGAGTCTTAGGTTGAAGCACCTAGAGATATTAGAGTTAGAAGCCTCAAGCTCCAAGAATGATAAACAAATATTGGTCACTCCAAACGTTAAACTAGGGAGGAAGGGTAGGAAATGCATCAAGCTAAAAAAAATAGGGTTACACTGGTTTTGGGGAAACACATTATGATGGATTAGGTAATGAATATGGTGGGTATCGATTTGATAGATTATTTTTATGGGAGACAAGTTTCTAAAATATTTGGAATAATGGTTATTTAGGGTTTGGAATCCATTGCTTAGTAAACCCCAAGATTCCATATCTAGGTAAAGAGATGGATGGAATTTATCTTTAGGACAGAAGAAGGTGTTGAGAAGATCTAGGAGTTGATATGGTATTGGGTTTCTTCATTGTTAACATTGAAAATATGAAACCTTGGCTTCAACCCTATATCGAAGAGGCATGGACTCATATTATTCAAGTCAAGATATCGATCTTACTTTTGGAGATTTGATATTTTTCAGTCTTAAAGGTAGTCAATGATAGGCTTGGGTCATCCATAGAAATGGATTAATGATTAAAAATGATCTCAACCAAAAGTGTGGCTAAAATTTTGGTGGAACTAGATTTGAAGGAGGGTTTCACAGAGGCTATTGAGATAGACGTTGCGATATGCCATTGTATAAAAATCCTAAATTACATGGGCATCCCATTCAAGTTTTCTTGATGTCATATTTATGGGAATTTAGCTAATGAGTTCCTTCTCAAATTCACTAAAAACATTTGGAGGAATAAAATGAACATAGTGTCAGTCATGGAAGGGATGATTCATGCTCAAGCTCTGTGGATGTGGAGAGGTAGCTAGAGGTAGATAGTAAAGAGGGGAGTATAGAAATATGCAGATAAGAATGTGATGGAAGATGGTAACACTACAAATAGAACACCTTCTTGTGGAGGTTTTTATGGAACCTCCTTGAAAAAAATATTCCTTAATTGTTTATAGCAGAGGTTGTTAGTGGAGGCATGTGACCGAAGGTTTTTGCGGAGGTTTTTTTTTTCCGGTGCATGTTTAACGACTATATGCACTGATGCACATTGAAACATACCACACCAATGTTAAAATGTTCAAACACACTACCACTATTCATAATGGAGGTTGTTAGCAGATGCAAGCGGTCATAATTGTTTTGCAAAGAATGTTGTTTGGTACACCTATGGAGTACATCCACCTAGGTTCTCAACTAAACATAACACACTTGTGCATATATGCTTAAATTAACTGTCATAAGTTATAAAAAAATAACAAGCACCGATCAAAGCACACCGGTACCATTGAATCTTATGTAACGATGCATACATAATGTCTGATGGCGCACCACAGTATGGGTAAATAAAAACAAATTACCATACCAATTTTCATTGTGACACCTCATATAGTGCTTCCAATATCTCAAGCAATAACCAATTCTTACTCTATTTTCATGGATGCTCTATTTTTGGTGCGTCTTGATGATTTGGATAGCGCCACCGGTCGATATTCCACACATTTCCATTTTTTGGAAACTACCATGAATTTTCATTTCCTCTCAATGGTGGATTCATGCCTCCTCGAGATATAAGATTCCAAGCAATTTGTTTATTATATTCCCATTTCCATGTTGGACAGTTGGTTTGGACAATTAGATGTCATTGATGTCAAACCTTGGAGATTGATTTTGAACCTTGGAGAAGTACGAAATCCCTAGAGATGTGGTTGAGATTGATAGTGAGTTAGTCATAATTGATGGAGTGTTTTATGTTAGCAAATGCGATTGCTACATTTGATGAAGTTTAAATGAAGCCCCAAAGGTGTGGTTATGGTACTTAAAGTTGGTTGAGGAATATGAACATGAAGGATTGTGTAAATGTAGGTCATAAAATCATAGATGGATAGTCGTTGTAGTGACATTTAGGTGGTATGCTACGTGGTTCCTCACTGCTAGGGAGATATAGCCTTGTGAAGTTGGAAGCCCAGAAGAATGGTCACGAAGCCCCTAAGAAGTTAAAATTCAATGATTGAAAGGGTAAAGTGGTTGTAACAAGAAATTCAAGAATCCCTAAGAATAAGGAAATAGGTTACCTAGCAAAAGTATAAATACACATCATGAGACATTTATTTGACACACACACTTACATTGAATATCTATATTGTGATTGTCATGGTCTAGTTCTTTGGTCTATTGAAGAATATGACGACAAGAATGAGGAAACATAGAAAGTGCGAGGAAAGAGTGAAAGTTTCAGAGATGCATAGTGCAAGGGTTTTTATGTAACCCTAATTTGACAGGCCCTCACGGGTTAGATTGAGTGTATCATGTGAGGCACCCCCAGGGGTTGCCTAAGTGATGTCATGCAAGGCCCCATGTGATAGGTAGTTTTTGTCTCATGAGGACAAGACAAAATTGGGAAGAATGTTGGCACAAGGTTGCTGAAGTATTGACAGTGCTACATGTCAATGTTACAATACAACATGTCAACTACATGTGAAAGGTATGATTATGTGAGTATTGCTTATGCTTGGTGATGGTATGGTGCATGCTTGAGAGGCGTGTATTGTTGATGCAATGTACATCTTGGTGATATTAGTATGGTACATTGAGTAGTAGTACATCTTGGTTGTATTGGTAAATTTTATCTGGTTTGGATACATGGTGATGATGATATATGCTTGAGGCTTATTCTTGGTATACTCTTGAAGCATTGTTAAATGGTGTATGGTTGTCATTGATATTGATACATTGTTGAGGATTAAACTTAGTATATGACAACACATGTATGAGATACCATTTTGGATGCATGCCTATTTTGAGGAAAGACCTATTTTTGGAAGGAAGGACCTAATTTTGGGAGCACACACAATAGCTGGAAAGAAATCAACATGCAGAAAATGGAGGAAAAGCAGCATGCAAGAGGAAAAGCCACGTGTGAAGAGGAAGGAAAGCCTAACCATATTAGTGTTAGGGTTTTTGAAAAAGTTTGTAATGACCATAAGCTTATAAATTAGTATAAATAAGAACCTAGGAGGTCTAGGTCCGGGGTCTGGTTTTTGTCCGTTCGCTTAAGTAAATAAAAAAAGTTTTTTGATAAGTGAAAAAGTTGTTGATTTGTAGAAGAGTCGAGTAAGGTAGATTTTGAGGGTTAGATCATAGACTGAGGAGCTTGGTGTGATCTAGTCCGCCTCATAGAGGTTCCTTGACCTCATTATGATTGTATGATGGAAGATGTAATGTGCGCAACACCATATTTTGCAGTAGACTAAACAAAAGAGTAGAGAAGCCAAATCTTTGTGGACGTAGCCCAGGAGGGGGTGAACCACATTAAAACATGTGTTATATGTGGTGTTTATTGAATGATTACTTCATGTTAATGGTTATCTTATGAATGAATGATTAATGAGATGTATTAGAATGAAATAATGATCCTAAAGATGAATGAATCCTACAAATACTTGAATGAATAACCATATTAATGCATGAGGAAGATAACATACAACCCCATATCCGCACTCATTCCTATACTAAAAGAACTTGAGAATTGCAGTCACCCATAAAGCTATCTCGGGTGAGACTGTGCTATGTGCATTGTGCGTAGCATCGCCTTCTGGTTTACTAGGAGGGCTAATAGTTTTAGAGGGTTTTGTTGGAAAATTGTTCAGATATGAACCTGGGTCATACCAAGAGTAGAAAGAGAGATATTAAGCCAACAAATGGTTCCGTTTCTGGATGGAACTACGTAGAATTGAGTGGACAATATTCGTGGACGAAACACATGGAGAAAGAAGTCATAGAAGGGAATGTTCAAGCCATGGAATCCAACAAAGGCGAAGATCGAAAGATGGTTGAAAATGAAGGAAATCGAGTTTGTGTAGAAGGAAAATAGAAACCCTAAGTTAACACCGCGTAAATGTTTGAAAAAATACGTGTTTAGTGACTTGCATGAGGTTTTTTTATCTGATTTCCTACATTTTTTGCAAGAGTGGTTATTAATCTTAAAATACAACCACCGAAAAAATTGAATTAGAGAGCAAAGCACATTGACACAAGGTATATGTGGTTCACCCCAGTGTGGGGCTACGTCCACAAACTCTTCTTCTTCTTTATTATTCTCCTTCAATATTCTTACAGGCACAGAGCCACAAAGCTCACTCCGCACTGGATAGGTGATCTGTGCACAATGTACTAGATCCACCTTCCTCAAAATCAGGTCACGACATAAAGCCTTACCCAGTCTGTGCACAAAGCCTCTTACAATCACTTGCACTTAGCTCTGCAAGTCTTAACATACTCTAGTCGTGCACTAAGCCAATGACCTCTTGCACTAAGCCAATTACTACTTGCACTAAGCCAATTACCACTTTTACTTACATCGCCTAAATACTTATTTATACATTACAAAAAGGGCCTAGGGATGGGTAAACCCATGGGCCAACTTCCCATACCCGTTACATAAACCCTAAAATCCCAAAATGCCCGCAAAAAGGGAGAGATCCCGTGATCTTCACTTCGCCTGGGCGCTCCATCTTCAACAAGCCTGTAGAAGTCCCAAAAATGGTCAAACACGACCAACATTTACTCAAAACTTGGTTGAGGGCCAAAACCCCCCCTACACTCACTCGTGACTCATCCCGAGTCACTCTGATCTGGGTAATATCGCTTCGAAGGCCTAGATCTTAGCTTGAGCTGCCTCGACTTGCTGCTTTGCCAGAGCCTCCTGCTCGGTGAACTCCTGAATTGCTTTCTTGATGACAAAACCTTCTAGGCACTGTTCCATTGTTGCGACCACATGTTCCAACTGTGAGCCTTGTTCCTCGACCTCTTCAAAAACTGTGCATGCTTTGTCCTGCACCGGCTGGAGTCTCTGTGTCACATCCATAACTCTTCTCTGGATGGTAGTGACCTGCTGCTGAACTATGCACTACTCTTGTGCACATCGCGGTATGTGATCAATTCTCTGTTAGCTCAAATATCTCAGTTTGCAAAAAGTGGTCCCGGTGCAACATTCGACGGATTAAATAAGCAACGTCGTAACAGATTCCTTCAACAGGTCGAAATGCCTTAATTAATATGAATCCATCCATTATGGCATGGTCTCAATGGTGCAAGGATGATCTTTTCAGCAATAACTGTGTTTCTAACCATTCCGAAGTGTCATTCTGATGGTCAGGACACCTACAACGGTCATATAGCTTCGCTGTGGTGAAGTGCCATTCTACACTGTTATGCTATTCCGATGAGGTTCAAGTTCTGCAAGCCTGCCTTCTGCGAAGTCTTCTCTAGAACTTCCTGTTGTTTTTCTAACTTTGGTTTCTTCTTACTGAGCTTTCTTGCCTTCTGTCCTGTGATCTGAATTTTTGGATTCCTCTTTCCATTATTATTCTTATCTCCTCTTAGCATAGTAACTTTGCACTACTGAGGGTCTTCCATAGGTTTCAAGGGTAGTACCTCTTCTCTTACTATTTTCGAGGTGGATGCACTTCTTTCCTGTATGGGTAGGTTCTTCAAGCCTCCCTGCATTCTTTCAACTTCGACAACTAACTCTCTTTCCTTCTGTTTATTCGACTTGTCCTCTTGTTCTTGTATTAGTCGCTCTATTTTTCTAGCTATGAATTCCCTTAATTCTTGATTTTTCTGTTCTCTGGCTTCTTCCTCTGCTTTCCTTCGGATCTGATCTTTCTCAATCCAGGTCTTTCCTAGCAAAAGTGAAAAAGGGGCGTTGTTCTCAACAAACTTAATAACTTCAAATTATTCTTCGGTCAATGCTCCATGAGCCATCATAGGTACATTAGTAACTCTTCCACATAGGGTTATCATCTTTCCTTTAAACAATCCTATCCTTCCCAATGAAGGAATCATGTTAGGTTTTCCCAAAATTTCCCAAGTGCTTTCTGGCATAATATTCACCTGTGTTTCCTCATCCAAGAAACAATCTATGTCGAAGTCTCCTATTCTTGTTTCTATGCACAGATTTTCTTTTAATATCTCTGGTAAACTGATGTCTCTATGATCATTCAGTGTTTCTTTCCACTGTAATAACATAGTCTCTGATTCTTTTGGGTTTTCTAACATATCCTTAGTCTTGTGACCTCATTCATAGTTTTCTTGTCTCATGTTCATCTTTTCAACTTTGGCAATCATTCTAGGGCAATCCTCAACCTCATGACCAATAACTTTACAACAAAGAAAAATAGGACCTATACTAGGGCATTCCTAATCAACATGTCTCAGTCTTCTGCAATTATAATACATTGTCAATCCTCTCTTCCTTTTAAACAATCCCCAACCTTTCTTGTACTACACACTGGGATCACAGTGATGGACCTGTAATCTGCAAAAAATATTTCTAGGGTCCTGCATCCACTTGTTAGTCCAAAAATTCTTTCTATGCATAGGAATAACATATCTTTCACTATCTCTATCAAATTTATTTAGATAAAATCTTTCTTCTAGCTGTGCCCTAGTTTTCAAACTAGGACAAAAGCTATCAAACATACCTAGATTCATACTTTCGAAGCAAAAATTTCCACTTATCTTACCTTTACCAGAGCACAAAGCTTTAAGATCTTACCTCTTTTCTTCAGATTGGGCCTCTTTCTTAGCACAGAGCTTTGCAAGTCAATTAGAATACCGCGCACTACAACAACAGATCTACACAGACATATTTTTCTCTTTTCTTCAGTTCCTAACAATCACAGTTTCAGGTCCCGGCAACAGAACCATTTTTTGGCATAGGGGCAGACCCAGGGTTCAATGCTTCAACAATGCACCAACAAAACCCTAACTACCGTCCCTTTCGACAACACCTGCGAAGCAGATGAAGTCTCACACGAGGTAGAGGCAGGGGGGTTGTAGGAATCAAGTGTCTAAAACCTAGCTGGGACAGATATATGTGATTACGACACTTAATAAAACACTTAGCCAACAATATGCATTAGTTCATAAATCCATTCACATCATAGATTAAACCCTAGATACATAACAACCCAAGATCTAACCCTTACAACCTCTTAACACATAGCATAAACTGAGATATAACATTAATTCACATCACAAAGCACTAATAATTCATAGATCTATCTGTCATACATCAAGAACAACGCACTAAGAAAATAGATACATAAATAACATGAACAACATATCACAAAGCACATCGACACATGATATACGTGGTTCACCCCAATGTGGGCCTACGTCCACCAAATCGTCTTCTTCATTATTAGTCTCCTTCAATCTTCTTACAGGCACAGAGCCACAAAGCTCACTTTGCACTGGACAAGTGATTTGTGCACAATGCACTAGATCCACCTTCCTCAAAATCAGGTCACGACACAAAGCCTTACACAATCTATGCACAAAGCCTCTTACAATCACTTGCACTTAGCTTTACAAGTCTTAACATACACTAGTCGTGCACTAAGCCAATGACCTCTTGCACTAAGCCAATTACTACTTGCACTAAGCCAATTACCACTTTTACTTACATCGCCTAGCTACTTTTTTATACATTACAAAAAGGGCCTAGACATGGGTAAACCCACGGGTTGACATCCCATACCCATTACATAAACCCTGAAAACCCAAAAAACCCACAAAAGGGAAAGATCCCATGATCTCCACTTCGCTTGGGTGCTCCGTATTTGACAAGCTTGTCGAAGTCCCAAAAATGGTCAAACACGACCAACGTTTTCTCAAAACTTGGTCGAGGGCCAACACAAGGTTTATCAATGAATTTGCAGTAGATATGAAGTATTACAATACTTTTCTAAAAGGGCCAAGAGGTAGGTATATCAGATCGTTGTATACTTCAATCAAGATTTGTTTGTATAAAAATGGTGTGATGACCATGAAATCATACAACTAAACTTCCTTGTGTGCATGAGGGAAGGGGGAAAGCATTGACAGGAAGATGAGAAATAGAGGAAGAGATGGATAAGGGAAAGAAGAAGGAGGCCATGGACGCAATCATGATGGAGGAAGACTAGATAAAGAAGATAATGGCAACAACTGGAAAGACACGCAGTGGAGTACCCTACCAATATAAGATGAATAACAAAAAGAGAGCCATAGATGATAGAGAGGGCTTGGAAAATGATGAGGAAGAGGTAGAGGAAATATGGGTTGTGGAGCAGATTGAGGAAATCCTGTGCGCAACATATGAAAGTAAAACATGATGTCCAAGGGCAGGAACAAAAGGAAGAACTCCAATCTAGGTCACCGTCAATTTGGAACCTATAACCCCATGTGCGACTAACACACCAACATTTAAACAACCAAATTTTAGTGGAAGGAAGACAACATGAAACACATCGAAACAAGGAACAACAACTGGAGGGGTCAGTTCAAGAAGTAATAGTCAAATATATATACCACACGGAGGTAGTATTTCAACACAATTTAAAATGGCAGGACATGATCCCACGATCATGTTACTAGAATTTCGGTGAGAGGCATCAAAGGATCTCGGAAAAAACTTATTCATCTGTGAGAAGATCTTGGAAGAAAATCATATCAAAGATGAGGATAAAAATATCGTGGAGTTAGCTATCATGCTAAGAGACCGTGCACTAGATTGGTACATGAGACTAGATGTAAACAATCCACCAGGAGTAACAAGGACTATTGCAGATGTGAAAAAAATACTGATAAATGAATTTTAGAAACCCAACTCAGAAGATGAGTATATGAATGAAATGATTGAAATCAAGGAAAAACCATGTGAGTCTGTTTGAGAGATTGACTAGAGGTTCAAGCATCTAAAAGGTAAGTTGAAATATGGCATGACTGACATGCAACATAGGCACTTATTTGTGAACTCACTGTTACCACATTTGAAATACCCATTAAGACAACATAAGTTCCAAACTCACGCAGAGGCTCTGTAGGCAGCCTTACAATTGGAAGAGAACCAATATCAAAAGACAGATCCAACAATAGAGGAGCTGAAGGAGGATCTAAAGAACCTAACATTTTAACTTAGCCAGAATAAGAGTAAAGAGAAAAGAAAATCTATTTGGTGCACCACATGCAGGACATAAGGACACTGTTGGTGCAATTATTTGCATAATATATGACCCAACATAAATTATCAACCGAGTTTCGTAATCAGTAGAGTTGATGCACTATATGTGCCGATAACAGATAGTTTCCTATGTTTGTTTAGTATAGACAAGAAAACCATTTAGAAACCAACACACTTTTAAAAATGGCAATCTTCACACAATTTGAACGCTGGAAAGCAAAACTCATAAACAAGCAAAACTCATAAACAAGCAAAAGCTCTTGCTTTGGTGATGGGCATGTTCATTGATGGTTCATGAAAAGAAAAGATGAACTTTGATTCTATTTCCTGGAGCAACTAAACGAAAAAGTAGGATGCCCCATTAAAACTCATGCATGGTGAAATATAGAGATCCAACTGTTCCTGCATTACCACACTTTGCAACACATTCTAATAGTGAAATTAAACAAAATAACATGAAATC